>JANIIA010000005.1:9353546-9378476 GCA_027478495.1 Erythroxylum alaternifolium | reverse complement strand
ACAATGTCTCAGCAAAAGTTCACGTAGATGCCTACTTTGCATGATCCAAGAGAAAAGAATAAAATCCTGAGAAAAATTTTGATGCAGAGAAATCACACAAACTTCTCTCAGTTCAATTCCCAAACAAGAGAATTACCCCTTCCATCCCTCACCCTCAGTTAAGTTTCCATTAGAAAGGGGAGCAGGGCTGGGGTCAAGCTAATTCATGTGTATTAGTTTTAAACGGATCTGAAATATGCAGATTTCTAGTTTTCCACTACACAGAAACAGATCCCAAAAGCAACAGAATGCACCGTATTCTTTGGAAATTAATCTCAATAGTGAGACACATCTACAAGTAACCAACAAGAATCGGAGACCCCCGGGTATATCCTCAATTCCAAAACATATACTTACTTTAGGAAAAAACAAAAAGGCTACACATTTTCAACTAGACTCGTCGAATCCTAACTAAACACAAAGGTTGCAAAGGTAGAAAGATCTATAGAATAACCCCACAATACAAGTTCAAGCTCACAACTTTTCGGATGACATCAAACGATCGAGTCAACCAAGGCATTTGGATCTCTTCAACTCCAGTCTTTGAGTTTCACTCTTAATTTGTAACAAGACTAGTGTAAACCAAGTTTTCCTGTAGGGATGTAACTCAAGAAAAGAGATAAGAGCTGGAAGTGCCAGAGATATAACCACACAAAAAATTCAACTGATGAACAATATCAATTCAAAGGTTTTCACTAAATTATTAAACATATTAGAATGATGGAGTTCCAACTGAGTTGAACCTTCCTTTACCCAGAAAATCAATCATTTCAACAGAATCTTGAGAAACCCATAAACGAAACTCTGTTGTTTCAACAAAAAACAGGACTACACAAAACTATACAAGAAAAAAGAACTTCCAAAACCAAATCACAAGAATAGAGACGGAACCTAAACAGTCTTGACGATCTTAAATATTCAAATCAATTAAACAAAGAGAGAGCTTTCACTACAGTGGGCACTAATCATTGCTCGTATCCATCCTTATGAGGAACGTGATTGAGAACAAATCCTCAGAGGTGGCAAAGCAACATGATAAGGAGTTGCTGTCGTTGTAAAAGAAGGAGGTATCTATAAAATAGTAATTAAATCGAGTCGCCGAAAGTTTGAATGTTAGGTATTCTCTGAGACAAAGAAAGAAAAGAAAGAAAGATAACACACCTAAACGAGATCACTTTTGCCTTCCCTTTGGGTAAACTTGCAAGACGAATAATCCTTTAAAGGAAGCTGCAAAACAAGATGAAAAAGCAGAAAAGCGTGAACGTAAAGAAAAGGGGCAAAATCGACGTCAAAATAAAAACTATCAGCTGATTACGATAAAATTAAGGGTGGGCAAAAAAATCGAAAAAATCGAACCGACTCATAAAATTGAAGAGATCGGGCCAAACCGAACAGCATGGAGAGCGATGGATGGTTGGTTCGGTTTTAGATATTGAAAAATTAACTATATCGGTTTGGATGTAGTGTAGGCAAAAAAAATTTCAAACCAACCCGAACCAAACTGATCAACTAAAATACAAAAAAAAATTGTATTTTTTAATAATTCTAATTGTAGGTATATAAAGTAAGTTTACAACTTTGCAAGTATAACAATCATCCAATAGATTCTAAAATGAAATAAAAATATTGGACATGTACTAAAATTAACCCAAATTTTAAAGTCCAAAATTAAGACCCAAACCGATTGAAGTAACCGAACTGAACTGAACCGAAAGGCAAACCGAATTTTCGGTTTCATCTGACATTCAGTTCAGCTCGGTTTTCTTATGCCATAAAACTGATTATTCGGTTCGGTTCGGTTCAACAATCTAAAACGGACCGAATTGAATCGTGCCCACCCTTAGATAAAACGCTCCTTCAGATGAGCTTCTTCAAAATCAGCTGGTTGATTGCCCAATCAGTTCATAACCAAACAACTCAAACAATTTTTTTATAAAATCAACCAACTAATTTGAGTCAATCAACTATTTTTTGACTGATCAACCAACAATCAAATGAGGCATAAACGTATCGCCATAATACATTCTGCACCGCAGGTGCGTATACACATATGTGCAAGTTTGGTCTCTAGTATTTGATAATAAACTGACTAAGAAAAGGAAATTGGATTTACTATCCAGTTCATGGATTGAAAATGAATTTCTTCATTTTTGAACGTTATTCTTTCTCAAAGATTTCATTTTTATCGAGGTTAATTTACATTTAGATTACTCTAAGGTCTAAACTTGTCATGCGCACCCATTAACATTAGGTTGTCTTGTTTCGTTTTCTTTCACATTTCCATCAACACCCTCCTCTAATGCCCAGAAAGATGTAGTCTTTGCAAGGGCGACACGACAGCCTAAAACCTTTCAACCCCGATAACGGTCAAAACTGTAAAATGAATCGAACCAAACTTCTTTTGTGTCCACTCAAAAAACACCTTATCTTATCAACATTGCTGTCTTGTCCTATTTAATCACTCTCGCTTCATTGAATTGTAGTCTGTGACGAGAGAGAACAGAACGAAAATGGCAGTGAAGATACGGTTCGCGAGACTTGGGTGCAAACACCGACCCTTTTACAGGATCATTGTCACCGATAGCCAAGCCCCAAGAGATGGCAAGCACATTCAAGTTGTGGGCTTTTATGATCCTCTGTCCGGTACTGTTTCTTCGCTTCACATTCCCTCTTTTCGGTAAAAGAAAACAAGGACTCGACTTTTTTGAAGTTTCAGTGATTAGCTTTGATGTTGATCCTAGTGGATTTCTTTTGAATTTGAGTTATGTTGCAGGCAAAGATGGTAACAAGTATATGGGGCTCAAGTATGATGCCGTCAAGTAAGTCATCTTTTTCTACCGCTTTTATGGTAAATTTGCTTAAATTATGCATTTTGGCTGCGTTGATTTTTCTTGCTTATGATAATTTACATACAACACAAACTTATTACGATAGCTTTATAGAAAATTTTCCTTCTAGTTCATCTTTAATTGGTAATTTTGAAGTAACTAATGGACTGGAGGATGATACATTGTGGAAAGAGAAATGTGTCAACTTGTTGAAATATTTACATCTCTGAGTAAAAGTACTAAACTTCTATGTTTAGATGGAAATAAAAAAAAAACAAAGGGTTGAAAAGTTCTAGGTAAAGGTTCTTTTTGTGGAAATTCTGGTGGGTGGGAAATGGATATCTCTTTGGCGCTGTTTTCTTTTACATACAGGCCTTTGAGAAATCATTGTGCCATTGATGAAGGACAACCATAAAATTCACTGAGGTTCTTGGCTGTCATATTTAAGTAGGAGTTGATCTCCTGAAGATATACACAGACGCCCAATGTTGGTTGTTGGTGCATGTAAAAGTTCTTCAGGAATATGATAGCATCATTGCCTATATCTATATAGTTCTAGTGCTACATTATCTCTGGAAGTCTTTTTGTTCTATGCCATTTTGCCACTTGATTTCAACTAAATTCTTCAGTAAATGACCGAAAAGTTTACTCTGTTTATGCTTATACTTTATGGAGTAAAGACCATTGAACGATGGCCACCAATTATCTGTTTAATTAGTTTCACCTTGTGCAGCAGTCATGTGCTTTATTTTCGTTCAGTTATTCTTCTATTCGTTATCTGCAGGCATTGGTTATCAGTCGGAGCTCAGCCTACAGATCCCGTGCGCCGCATTCTTCTCAAAGCAGGATTGATATCTCCACCATCAATGGTGGTTGTGAAAGACAAAGGTGGACCAAGCAACTCAGGTCTTGTTGATGCTGTTGCAGATCCAGAGTAGTCTGCTTACCATGTTAAAGGCACTTGCATATTGTTTTTGATTGGTGGATATGTAGAACTTTACTCTTGTATGCATGACCTGAACAATGAGGTTGTTGAATGCATTCAAAGTCTTTCTTGCCTTACATTATACATTCCTCCATTACAAATTTGATACTATCATTGTTGTAGAAGTGAAAGCAGATGCAGGGATGGAATGATGCAACCATTGGTAGCCTTTGTTATATCATCTACTTAATTTTGCATCCGATTGTTGATAGAAAATGTGAAGATAATAATCTTAAATATATAATGTTGCAACTATTTGTTTTAGAACATAGAAAATGTTGGTTTTGAGTTTTCTAGGTACCTAAACCTCATCTTCAATGACCTTGGATCAAAATTCATGGCAATTTTGTATCAAAAAGGACCTCCCAAACTACATCACACAAGAAGGCTTTTGGCCTTGAAAGAAAATTAAGATGCTTATCAGATTAAAAACTTCAGCCACAACGTGTTAAAATAATATTGAGCGAAAACGCTGTCGTGTGGACCTGACAAACTCGAGCAAAACCCTGATGCCTCACCACTCTTAAAAACCTTTGAACGCTAAATCTTCCATAAGAGAAAGCTAAAGCATGGCGGTGAAGATTCGGTTCGCGAGGTTCGGTTGCAGAAACCGACCCTTTTTCAGAATCATTGTTGCGGATAGCAAAACCCCTAGAGATGGCAAGCCTATTCAAGTCGTCGGGTTCTATGATCCCTTGTCTGGTGCTTTTTCTTTTCCTATTCAATTTTCTTTCTTCCTCTATTTGGTCCTAGAAATATGCTAGAACAAAGAAAGAACATTACTTTTCTTCTTTGAGAGTGTTGATAATCGTATTTCAACAATATTTCGGTTTTCTGATAGGTAAAGAAGATGGCAACAAATACATGGGGCTTAAGTACGATGCTGTGAAGTAAGCTCTCGTTCTCATACACGGCTGTGTAACTTTTCCTCAGTTCAGTCTGGTTTTTTATGATAATTAAACACCGGTTTGCTTCTTGCTTTCTCTTAATGTGAAGTCAGACTCGGAATTGGATTAAATGGGCCATTATCTTTGTTTCTGTTCACACCGTATTTTCTATGCGTCAGGTATTGGTTGTCAGTTGGTGCCCAGCCTTCAGATCCTGTACGACGCATTCTTTTCAAAGCAGGTTTATTAACTCCACCACCAATGGTGGTAGTGAAAGACAAAGATGGATCTAAGGATTGGTCTTCTACAGATCCTATTCCAGATTCAGATACATCAATTACCCTGTAAAAGTTGACTCCTTTCTGTTTGGATTGTAGAATTTAACAATGCGCTAGAGCTTGTTTCTTGAATGAACTTGAGGTTTGTCTTCCTTCATAAAATGTTGACCAAATTATGAAGTAGTTTTATTCTTCCAAAATAAATGGTTTTCACTCACAAGTTTATCACATATAGCGAGGAACAGTATTTCTGTTGAATTGAAGATGTTGACGTGAGCCCATATACAAAACTTGTTGCTGAGTCATTTTAACGTAATGGAGAGAGATTGTTTTCCAGGAGGGGTCAGTCACCAAGTTGTTCTTATTTTTTGTACATTGTGGAACTCAGTTAAGTGAAAGCTCAACGCCTACGCTTCCGATAAGTCTACACTCTCACTCAAGGAGGCAGCAGATTCAGGAGATGGATTTTGAATTCCTTCCACATCAGATGGTTGTGATTCATGCTTTGCAGCAGCCTGCAGCACCCGGTTTTGAACATCAGAAGATGAAGGTGAAGTAGGGAGGCCAAGGCGGTTTGTTTCTAATTTGCCAGCAGCCCATGAAAATCCCTGAGCTCCAAGTCGAACGGGAGCAAGTAACCGCCTTCATAAACACATTAGAAACTTCAATTAATTGAAAGTTCAACTACTGAAAAAGCTCGATCAGTTAGCTACGATCTATCCAACTCAATGACAAAAGATTTCTTAAAAAATGTTCGGTTAAGGAAAAGGCAATCTTGATTAAGGCAACTGCTATAAATAGAACGAAGTTGGAACATTCAGCAATGGCGGTGAAAACTATCAATCACCAATGGCAGATGTATTAAGAATCCAAATACACTAAGATAAGGCTACCATAAAACAGTTCAATCTAGGTCTTAAGGTCCCACTACCCTCTCCCATGGCTAAGTAAAGTCCAAACATGTCTTTTTTTTAAGGATCAAATCTTCTGTTTCGATTATGAAATTTTAATTATATTTTATTAAATCTCATTCATATACTTACGTAGACCCTACATAATTGTATAGATAAAATTTAATAGAATAGATTAAAACAGAATATCTAAAACGGAGAATTTGGAGGGCTTTCTCTAACTTTTTTTTGTCATTTCTTTTCTTCGATCAGTACTACAAATATCATTAATCCTGCCTTTTGGAAAAGTTGCCAATAAAGTAGATTAATATCGTACGTCAGTTGTCAGAACGTGTCATAAAAGATTTCCTCGATACTATTGATTGCATGCACATGAACCTATGAATAAGATTTTACCTCACATCTTGCTTAAAATCTTCAGGATTTTCGTATGAAGCAGCCCGTCGATAAATGGTCTGATCAAGGACAAGGAACCAATAATTAGGAATCACAACACTAATTATAACATTTGCAAGAAGCAGATGAAGAACCCGTAGCACGAGGATTTCTACCAGAAAGATTCAACAGAAATGCTAATTCACCCATTTGATAATTGATAGTAATAATTAGCAATAATACAACAACTTGAGACGGTTTTTAACTACTGCCCCACACCTCAACTTGTCTCTCTTATTCCATGGACCCGCTTACATAAACAGCTAGCGCTCTAATGGTAAAGCTTCAGAGTTCAGGGCGCAGAGAAGTCAATCATGCATTCACTTGGCAGAGAGTAGCAATATCCTAGAACAATTAACCAAAGAACAATTAAAGGGAAGACTACATACCTGACCAAGACCAAAAATTCCGATGACTTGTAATGTTTTCTCCCATTCTGAAACAAAATTTATTTTCAGTTTGCAAGGGTGCAAGTGAAAAATGTATTCTTCTTTGAATCAGTTCACTAATGTGAAACATCATCAAGAGGTTCCCTCATTCGACCTAGAGAAGAGATTTTTGAGGAAGACAAAATTACGTACCTAGTAGTGCATACAAAGCTGTAACAAGACCCTGCCCAAGAAGAAATTGGTATAGTCAGTAACAAATGCAGATGAATATGCATCACCAGCTAAGATTGCTCCAGACGATAATATAGCATATTAAATACTTGGAAGGCACAGCAGAAATGCTTTAGTTCTCATGCAACAGATCTTCCAGGGTAAAAAGTCTGGAAGTTTAATATAAAAATTTACCCAAGACATGAAAAACTCCATCCATACTCTCTTTTAAGTTATGAGTGTAGAAATGGATGTGGGCTTGTGAGTGAGTGGCCGCCTTTGTTTTGCAATATTAAGTGAAGTCAACTATGGCACAGAGTTCCAAATGCAGTAATTCACTATCCCACAAAAGTAACCTGTCATACCACTGCAAAACCGAGGGCTTGCACAGGTGAAGGTTTGATTTCTTCAAGTATTGCCTCTGCTTCCTGAAATTAATCCCAGCGTTTAACTGTAGTTAGATCAGTAAGGAAGTAGGCATCAGAGAAAGTGAAGGTACAGTATGGGTCTATGACAATGGGATGCAGCATCTGGGAGACATAACAGCTAAAGTTCTTTAACATTAACATCTAGCAAAGTTTTATGGTTCACTCTAAACACATAATCCTCTGAATAGAGACCTGTCTAGCAAGTGCCCCTCTTCAGGATGTGTCTAACATCAATGAATTTACTTTTGAGAGGTGAGAAAGCATTAAAAACAGATACAGTGCAGATATTTAGTTGACTGATTCAAATGATTGCAGTCATGGATTGAAGCAATTATTTAAACGATCCCGTAAAAGATACAAGTTCCACATCAAGGGATAAAATATATACTGCTAGAATTGACAAAAGGTTACTAGAACTGCCAATGTCTAGATGTTTCTAATGTGCAGTAATTATCGGCTAGTACCTCATTGAGTATGGTAAGTGTTGTCTCAGGTTTAAGTTCCTTAATTCGAAGGCCTTGTTTTACCCAAGATTGGAAACCACCTTCAACCAAGTATGCTCTCTGTCATGTCCAACATAAGCAACAATTTTCAGTGTGCTAATTTGATGGAAACTCCAGATTGCAAAAGCTGAGCATGTAGCTTGTAATCGCATAGTCATTGTTGACTTCATATTCAACAAATAACTTCATTCCTCAAGTTGTATAAATGGCTAACAGAATGTTAATTATTGTAGTCTCTAATCCTAAGTGCTCGAATAAATAAAAATAAATATCAGAGATAGCATACTACTTGCCTTGACCCCAAGTTTTCTCAAGGATCTTGCAATGCCTTTCGAACGATTGCCATCAGCGTCCATAACTATAACCATTGACCTGTCCTACAGGTATTAGGAAAAGAATGTTAGAAAACAATCCTAAAGCTAGAATCCAAGTACAAACATGGCAAGCAGATGATGTATGAAATTGAAAATTTAGACTTTCTTCATTTCAAATAAGATACACTAATCACTCAAATAAAACATGACTATTCATATAGATTCCACACAAAAATTCTGAGAAATGATTTAAAATGCTTTAGTAACCAATTATGAGCTACTCATAGTAGTGACAAATGGAACTAAAGTTATCGTAGTATATTTTGTGTTGACATTTGCAACAAAAAAATGATGCATTGTGAAGAAACCCCGAGGAAGAGAAGTTTCTTGAAAACATTTTCTTGAGCCCTAGATGGAAATAATGTCATGATAGAACGTGATAGACCAAATATGGAACTACTTACAAAGCTTAATTATTTAAGGGCATGCCACTGAAAACGTTAAGCTGCACACCTTAATAGCTTTCAAATTACGAATAACTGCAGCAAGTAAGGCATCATCAAGATCTCTACCACCCTTTACCAACTTCTTTACCGGGCCATCAAGCTGTATGTAAAGTGAAAGAAATGCAATATAAAACTTTAGCAGCCCTTTCTTTGTATTTATTGGGCCCAATACTTGAGAAGCATGTAGTCCACCAAATCGCAGCTTTAAATTAGCAGTAGAAATACAAACTAACCGCTGGCAGAGTTACATTCACAGAGCGAAATCGAGCTGTTCTTCGAAGGTCTGGAATACCATTCCTCTCTCTCATAACCTTGAAAAGGAAGTAACCCGTGACAAAGTTGAAATCATATCACTAAGCACATAATAGAAGTCCACATTGGAAATAGCTTTACCATCTGTAGAGAAAGCTAAAAAAGTAAAATGTTCTATAAGAGTACAGGCATAACAACAAATTAGGCCTATGGTGAGAATTTCAGTGTCCAGCCTCTGTCATGCACATACAAGAATTTTTTAACACAGTCGATTGGTAAAATAAGCCAGTAAGATTTACAGTCTCTTGCCTCAGGCCGGACATCAATGAGCACAGCATCATCTTTCCCAGTCAAGAGCTCTAATGTTGATTCAGGAGATAAATCTCCAGAGTAGCCACTAGAAGACCAAGCCCAATAACAGACCCTGTACAGATCTGAAAAGAGATTTAAATTTCACAAAGAATGCATGTTAGACAAAGAATCCTAAATGCACAAAAGGACATTTATACCACAAAGTAGCTGTAGTCCCAAGGGCTAGAACAACTGGTACAACTGGATCATTAGGATCTAAGCCAAGACTTCTCTCCAATCCATCAATACCGACATAAATCTGTTTATTGCATATGAATTCAGTATCATTTATTATGGCAAAGTGAAAGGAACAGATTCACCATGGGTATCTATCATTAATTTTGAACTAAAAATCCCTTCAGCATAAAAGCAGTAACTAACTCTTCCCACAAGAATGGTTCCTACATGGACCAATCTAATTATGGTGGGGCGTCTGGATTCAATTTATCAAGAGAACAAAAGAAACTACGGAAACAATTATTCATTTCATGTTATATGCAAGTGCTAAAAAATCTCATCACCGATGTCTCAATGGGATCTCCCGAAAATCAATAAGGAACAGAAAATGTCCCCCTGAGATCTGAATACCTGTTGAACAGCAGAGCCAATTGGTGTATATATTTGAATTACTTTTTCTTCGGATAGATTTAGTGTGTCCGTGATCTGTGGAGGGAGCAGTTCTTTGACATTTCCATAAGAATAAACAATAAGAGAAGACCCTTTACTAATCCAATCTTCAACTGCAACAATTGTACTTCTTAAAACATCTACAGAAATGGTAGCAGCTTTACTAGCAGCTTCAGTCAAGCCACCAGAAACATTAGTAAAACGACTGCCTGCTAACTCTCCAGTTTGGTCAAAAGATGAAAAGATTTTACTCCAGGCATTATCCACTGCTTCATAAGCACTTTTAGTAATGGATGCTACTGATGAATTGATTGTATCTACTGTGCTCTTCACAGCATTCTCTCCCTTACTAACTGAATTGCTGATGGAGTCAGTGACCCCTGCTAAAAAATCATCAAAACTTGCCTTTGTCTCTGATAATGAATCACCAATCATAACAATCGAGTCAGATCCCAAATTGGGACTTTCTGGTGTTATTTCAGTGCTTAACACAGTTTGAGGTTCCACAGTTCCCATTAATATATCTGCATTTTCAGCTGACTGCTCTAAAGAATTTCCAAGTTCCTGTTCCACGGCAGATAAGCTATAGGTCTCCACATTTTTTAGGTTTTCTATTCCATTAGTTTGCATTTCATTTGTTGCCCCAACCGAAGAACCCCAATCACCATATAATTTGCATCTTGCAACAGTCAATTCATCTGAGCAGGAAACATTTTTAATGGAGTCCACAAACACTGATTGTTCACTGAAGTCAAAAACATCAGAGGAGAGGGACTTTGCAGCTTGGGTTCTAAAGGATACACCTTGCATATGCAACCCATTTGACGATCCAAAACCAACTCTCTCTTCCAAAATGCATCTGGACTCAAAATCTTTTGAGAAAGAGCCAAAGGGTCGGAAAGCTCCATGAAACGAAATCTGCAACATTTACATTTTTAGATACATGAACAAAAGCACAACTCAATAACTCTTTTGAGAGATATTACAACTCAACAGTTCAAGAAAAATATTAGATTAGCAGCTATTTCTTAAAGATTTCACTAATTATAGATTTTCACTAATTAAGTTTTAAATTCTAAATGGTCTCCTCTCTAGAAGAACCTCCATACCCAAGTATCTTTTCTTTAAATTTATCTTTTTCAATTATGAAGCTGGTCTCTGTAAGTTGAAGAACCTTCATATCCAATTTTCTTTTCTTCCTTATTATTATAACAAATATATTGCCCTTACGCAAATGCCTTCATCACCAATGGCACATAAGACAGGGAATTTTGTTAAAATAACGTGATCAAAAAGCAAGTCGTACTTACCAGAAAGAAGCAAACTCGAAAGGCCAACCCAAGGCTATATGAGAGCATAGCAATTTTGTACTTTCTAAGTCATGTAATTTGAAGAACTCAAAGAAATAAGTCGTGAATCATAAATAGCGTAAGGTTTTGAGAGAACAAGGACTCCTAGAGAACCATGAGAAAAAGGTGAGTTAGAAATCATAATCTTACCTGAGAATGAGACGAGCAGCAGGGAGTGGTGGAGCAAACAGGCAACATCTTCTTGTTGTCAATTCAAACGCAACTCTTCAAGAAAATTCACCAAGCACTCATTATCTGCTATACAAAAAAGGAAATTAACTACACTATAAAAAAATTGACATATCAATCTCGAATTTCATCAAAACTAAGAAACAGAGAAAGAATCTGCATCGAACTTAGCTCGTTGGAAGAAAGTCATTTGAATTTCCAACAGTAGCTCGAGAGTTGAATTGTCAAAATTCTCTTTAGTTCCCACAAACAAATTTAGTAGTGCGATAATTAAAGCAATCTACAAGATGAAAGAGACTCCATCCAACATACATTCCTAAAAAGCACATGACCTGTCTCCTTCATTCTCTCAACGGATGATTCAATGTTGATCGAACTGAATAAAATAAAAAATGGCTTCAATGATACCAAACCCACTTTAACCCATTCGATAAAGAAGCTCATGTAAGTTGGTAATTATATCTTTAAGCTTTTCCAATGCAACTAACAATGGCACAGAAATAGAAAATCCTGATTGAACAACACAGTTCCCTGAAACAAATGTTTTGAACTTATACTACGCCAACAAGTCAAGTCAAAGCAGGCTCATTCAGACAGACAATAACAAGAACAATTCTTCACGTGGTTCCTGAACTAAGATCAGAACCACTGATGGAGGATTCCTCGAAAAGTTAAACCCAGGAGAAAAAGAAGGTAAAAACGGAAATTTTGATTAATGGAGAGATGATTCTTACAAGAGAAACGAAATTCATGAGAAACTGAGAAATGGGTATTGGATATTGTGAGGCAACGTGTGCTGTGAAGCAAGTATATAGAAGATATGAGCGAGGAGAATCGTGTGGGTGTGGCTTGTCAATACATGTTAGCTTCATCTCATTGGCTCCTCTATGCCTCTCGTTCTTATAGTGGGGACTTCTTTTGGATTTGATATTTCATATCGTCCCAATACTCATCCAACTCGCCACCCATCATTCATTAGAACCAACTTGGATACTAATTATTTTCTTCTAAAATGCAAAAAACTAAAAAGTAATAAAAATAAACCATTTACAAACATGTAATTGCTTTATGAATAATTCACTTTTTGCTTCAATAGAATAAAATTCTTTTTCTTATAACCAAGAAAAAACTCGGACACAATTTTTTTGTAATTTTTAACAATCAAATTTCATATTTTTAAAAATCAAAAGCCTAAATTTGTCTATGAATATTATAAACTCGAAAACATAAATTCATAATAAGATTTTTCCATATATAAAAAAAGAAATACATGTACTTTCTCAATAGGTAATATACTTTAAAAAGTTGGCATATTTCAAATTTAAAAAAATACATCAAAATTTTTTTATAACTTAAAATGTAGAATATAAACATCGCATATTTTTAAAAATTATATCAATTTGAAATTTTAAAAATATGTATTAAATACATATAAATAAAATTATAAGTCACTTTTAAATTTAAAAGATAAAAGATTGTTAAAGTTAAAATCAATATGAATTTACATAGCAAAAAGTTGGGCTGAAAGTATCACCTTTATTTATTACAACATTTTGAACGTTAACCTTTGATGACTGGAAGGTCAAGAGTTCGAGTCACAGAAACATCCCTTTTATAAAAATATAAAGGGAAGACTATGTATCATTGATGACCTTTTTTTGACTCTAACAAAGCGGAGAACCTTGTGCACTAGACAGCCCTTAACATTTTCAACTTCCTGCGTTTAACATGTAAACATAATTTACTGTATAGACATAGTTGCAATAATCATATAACCCATATCTTAGAATTTTATGTTTTTCACCGAAATATCTTGTTTCATGAGATTAGTTTAAACGTAATTTAGAAAAAAAAACTCTCAAAGTGATTGAATACGATGAAACTTGATTTCTCTCTTCTATCCCTCAATAATCTTGCTTTTTGACAGTGAAAACATAAAAAGAAACATATAGGGCGAGGGAGAGAACGAATTTCTATTAAATAGGTATATATAAACCGTTCCCATCAAACAGTTAGTACTTAACACTATTAAGAACCATATTTATTAATGAGCTACATATAATATATAGGTTTTACTTTCTCCCACTCGGCAAACAAAGATACCAATAAGAGTTGTAGCGGTTTCACATCTTAATAAACGATATAATTAATTATAAAAAAACAAACGACTTAATTCCTTCCACTTACTATAATATTAGCATTTTATTCAATATGATCCATAAATATGAAACACATTAATGATCCAATAATAATGTCTTATTCAAAGACAAATCTTATAAACATAATGTATTCATAAAGGTATACTATAAAATAGGATTAATAGAAGTACAAACACAAGTGAACTCACAATGTCAAAATACAAACATAATAAATCTCAATAATGGTATCTCAGAATACCCATTATTTCAACATGTTCTTTAAAGACTTTAGGTGCCAATCCTTTCATCAAAGGATCTGCAATCATATAATTAGAGCTACTGTGTTGAATTGATACTGTTTGTTTATAAACTTCTTCTTTAACATATAAGTATTTTGATTTCATATGTTTAGCAGCTTTAAAGTACTTGTTATTCTTTGAAAAGAAAACTGGTGTAGAATTATCACAATAAATTTTCAACAGCTTGGCAATAATGTCGACAACTCGTAGTTCCAAAATAAAGTTTTGCAACCATAATCCTTGAATTGTAGCTTCAAAACATGCTACTAATGTATATTCTATAGTGGATGCAGCAATGATAGACTGCTTTGCACTTTTTCAATAAATAACCCCTCCAACTAATAGAAAAAGGCAGTCAAATGTGGACTTTCTAGTATCAATGCAACTAGCATAATCTGAATTTGAATATCCAATCACTTCCTGATGACTAAATCTCCTATAAGTGAGCATATGATCTTTGGTACCTTGTAGATATCTTAAAACTTTCTATGTAGCTTTCCAATGATCCAATCCATGATTACTTTGATTCCTACACAGCATACTGATAGCAAAGCTAATGTCTGGTCTGATTCAAGTTTGAGCATACATTAAGCTTCCAACAATTGATGCATAATAAATATTTATCATTTGATTATGTTCCAATTCATTCTTTGGACATTGATTAAGACAAAACTTGTCTCCCTTATGAATTCAAACGACACTTGTAGAATAATTTTTCATGTCAAATCTCCCCAAGACCTTATTTTAATTCCTATCAAATAACTGACTTTCTAAGATAAGCTTAATAGTCCGTGTGATCTATCACCGAATATTTTAATTCCTATCACATAAATGGCTTCTCCCATGTCTTTCATTTCAAAATTCTCATAGAGAATTTTTTTGGTGTTGTGCATTAAACCAAGATCAATAGTAGCTAACAAGATATCATCAACATACATTACCAAAAATATGAACTTACTCCCACTGATTTTTAGATATATACATCAATCAACGATGTTTTCTTTAAATCCAAAGAAGGTAATAGTATCATTGAACTTAAGATACCATTGTTGGGAGGCTTACTTAAGTCCATATATCGAATTCTTAAGTTTACACAATATGTCTTTCTTTACTTCAATTGAAAAACCTTCAGGTCGATCCATATACACTTCTTTCTCTAAATTACCATTAAGAAAGATGAGTTTCACATCCAATTAATGTAACTCTAAATCACAGTGAGCCATTAGTGTCGTTACAATTCTAAAGGGTTCTTTCTTTGAAACAGATGAAAAAGCTGCTTTATAATTAATGTTGTCTTTCTGAGTATAACCTTTGGCAACAAGTCTAGTTTTGTATCTTTCAACATTTTCATAAGAGCCACGTTTGGTCTTAAAAACTCACTTACATCCGACTCTTTTACAACCTTCAGGCAATTTGACTAAATCCCAAGCTTCATTCTGCTCCATAAAATTCAACTCTTCTTTCATAACATTGATTATTTAATAGAATTAACACTTTCAATGATTTGTGAAAATAAAACTGGATCATCCTTATTTCCTAAGTTAAAATCTGACTCTTGTAGACATATCACATAATCGTTAGAAACAACTGGTTTTCTAAGTCTTTGAGACCTTCTTAATGCATTTTCGTGTGGTTATTCTACAATTGGAACATTAATTGCATATTCATTAGGTTCATTAATTCATGAAGTGTTTGATCATTTGTTTATGCTCTTGTAAATTTCCAAACTGTTCTACAACTATAAAAGTAACATGTATTGTAGAAGTCGGTAAGTGAACTTGAATTTTTATTTCTTCAATAACTACATTACGTGATTTTTCAACACTCCCACTAATTTTGCTATTATCAATAAACCTAGCATGTCCAGTTTCAACAATTTTTGTTGTATGATTAGGACAATAAAATCTATACCCTTTATACTTTTCTAGGTAACCAATAAAAAATCCAATAATTGTTCTTGCATCTAATTTCTTTTCATGTGGATTATAAGTTCTTACTTTTGCAAGACAATCCCAAACATGCAGTTGTTTTAGACTAGGTTTCCTTCCAATCCACAATTCAAAAAGAGTTTTTAAAACTACCTTACTCAGAACCTTATTTAACAAGTAAATAGCGGATCTCAATGCATGCATCCACAATAATAAGGGTAAAGACGAATTACTTAACATACTCCTAACCATATCCATTGATGTACAATTATGTCTTTTTTGCCACACCATTTTGTTGTTGCGTACCTGGCATTGTGTAATAAGCACATATATCATGCGTTTCAAGAAATTTGGCAAATAGACTTGGGCATTATCCTGACTGATTATATTTGTCCTAAAATTCACCACCCCAGTTAAATATGACAATTTTCACCTTTCTATCTAATTGGCTTTCCACCTCATGAACAATCACCTCTAAAGCATTTGTTGCTTGAGTCTTCTCATGCAATAAATAGACATATCTAGAACGCGAAAAGTCATCAATAAATGTGATTAAATACTTTTCTCCCCTAAAAGATTAAACATCAAAAGGCCTACATATATCAGTGTGTATAATTTCAAGACGCTATGTGCTTTTTGTGGCTCCTTTCTTTGTGTGTTTGGTTTACTTTCCTTTAATGCAATTCACACACATACCAAAACCAGTAAAGTCCAAATTTGGTAAATTTTCATTCTTTACCAGTTTTTGTAGTCTTTCTTTAAAAATATGACCTAAATATTTATGTCACAAGAAAACTGAATTTTTATTAATTAAACTATGTTTAATATTAACATTATGATGCAGGGTTAGTAGGGTTTCACCCAAAAAGTTATAAAGATTTAACTTGTGTAGCCCCATCATAAAGAATACCAGAACCAATAAGGCAATTGTTTTCAAATAAACTGAAACATCCGTTCTCAAATTTGAAAGTGTAACCAACAGAATCAAGGTTAGATAAAGAAATTAAATTGCAAGAAACAGAAGGTACATAAAGTATCTGAAATAAATATACATCATGTCTAGTATCTAAAATCAAATGATAAGTTCCTATAGCTTCAACTAGAGCTTTGACATGGTTCTCCATCAAAACAAACTTTCCATTTAAGTTTATGGTTTGGGTTATGACGAATCCTTGCAAGGTATTTGAAATATAAGTGGTACAACCGGAATCATTCCACCAAGTATTAAAAGGAACTTTAGCCAATTAGATTCGAAACATACTAAAGCACTAAGCCTACCTTTCTTTTCTGATAATGCCCGAATTTCTTACAGAAGTGGCTTCTATCACCTTTATGTTCTTTCCTTTGAACTTGATTAGAGGATTCATTAACTTTAAGTGGTCCTTGCTTGCCCTTGCCTTTGCTACAATTTCTTTTGGGCTTATTTCCAGCCCATTTATGACCTACCAAATTATTGGTATGGGTCCCTGATTCTTAAGCCTTGTCTCCTCTTGAACAAGCATACTAGTCAATTCATTCACATTCCACTTATTCTTTGTAGTGTTAGTTCATTTAGAATGACCCATACTGCTCAGGAGGCAAAGAATTAAGAGTGAAATGTACTAGAAAAAATTTACCAACTTTCATTCCTAATGTCTTTAGTCTTGCAATATTTGTCATTTCAATGACATGTTCATGCATGCTTCGTGAACCATCAAATTTCGTAGTGGTTAACTTAGCCATTAATGTCCCCATAAGTGACTTATCAGCAGTTTGGGAACGGTCTTCTACAAATTTTGTAAATTCTTTAGCAACTTCAGTGTTGGGAAGTATTATCTTAATTGTGAGCAACAGTCATTCGCATAAACATTAAGCTTAATCTATTCGATCTTTCCTAAACTTTATAGAAAGATTTCTCATCAGCAGTGCTTGCATCGATAATAGCAGCTGGTTTCTCAACTTTGAGTGCCAAATTAAGATCCAATACACCAAGCTGAAATTGGAACTGTTCACACTAGTCAGATTAATTTAATTCATTAAAGGATGGAACATATAAAGCAATCAAATTAAAGTTAACAAAAACATAAACTACAAAACATAATGCTCACATATTAATTCGTTGAATCATAAAACTTGACATATAAATCATATTCAAAACAATTATTCCACATAAAACATTTAGTGTATATATAAGATCTCCTTTGGGCAATTTAAGACATAAAACAATTATTCTACATAAAACATTTAGTGTATATGTAAGATTTTCTTTGGGCAATTCTAAGACGTACCATAATTAAAATAATGATGCTAAATTTATATTACTTAATTTTTAATTAAATATACCTCAAACAAACATGCTAGCTATCTTTGGATATACTAAATACATTAATTCTAAGCATATAAATTAACACTTCATGTCTGCAAATTATAAAATTAATTGATTAATCTTTGGGTAATCCTAAAATATTGTATAATTAGTGAATTTCAAATACCAACGAATTCATTATATCATTTTTTTAATAAGCATCTATAAATCATGGGTAATTGTATTAAAATATTTCATAAATTAGTATTCATTAAACATCAAAGCTTGGCCAACTTTGATGACTAATAAACTATCATAAATATGATATTAATATTGTAGAGTTAATGTAAAATTATGCTTTAATCGATAATTCATATGCCTACTTACATCATATTAAAATAACAATAATAATAAAATAATAATAATAATAGCTCTCATACATATGAGTTCGGCAGCTTTCATACAATAATATAATTATCGCCTCTAATATTAAAGCTACATGATTTGACCCATTTATTATTCAATGAATACACGAAAATTGAAACAAAAAGATAATTTATAAAGCTATCTTCTTTCATAAGTAAGCGGCAAGAATATGGGAGACCAATTAGATAAACAATAATATATATATATATATATTTCACGGTAGTCAAGCATAAACATAAACATAGTATATCTTCTTTTTTTTTTTAAGTCGAAAAGAACGAGACAATTAATGCTACAAAGACTTGAGCCATGTGGCAGAATACGAGTTAGGAAGAAATTTTTAATAATTTAGTAGATTTAACAAACAATTATGCGGAAATAAAATGAACTCACAATATTTTTAATGGAAAAATCATAGAATTTAGAACTTGACTCTAATACTACATGTAAGCACAATTTGCTGCATAGACATAATTGTATATTCGTATATTCCAAATATTAGAATTCTATGTTTTCTATCAAAATATAAAATAGGAATTACATACCTTATTTTATAAGATTAATTTAATCTTAATTTAAAAAGAAAAAATCCTTTAAGTGATTGAATATGGGAAAACTTAATCTCTCTCCTCTGTCTCTCAATAATCATACTTTATAATTGTGAAAACGTAAAAAGAGACGAATAGGACAAAAGAGAGAGCCGATTTCTATTAAATAAATATATCAATCGGCTAACACTTAATATTTTTAAAATTATAATTATTAATGAGCTGAATATAATATATAGGTTTTACATAACATTCCATCTTCCTGTATAGTTTTTGAAAGCAGATAAAAACAGATAACTAACGAACCAATTTCGTAAGCATTGTTGAAATTTCAAAGTCCATTTCTGTGCATCTTCATATCACTTATGTTCTTGAAGTAATCAATTCATTCATCAAACTTGGTTAACACCTGTAAGTTTCTTGCATTCCGTTCATATTATATGTTTGGATTGACTTTGGAATTGGTTTTGGATATATTACTTCAGATATGAACTTATATTTGCTTGATCAGGTTCAGATTATACGTTCTTTATGTTACAGATCCTGAAGGTCGAGGAATAAAGAAATCACTTATAATCCAATCACCAGGTAAGCTGGTGTTATGCTTGTCCTTTCGGGCTGGAACGATCAATTTTCACTATCATTATGTTGGCTTGGGTTGTATATTAATTATTAACTCCTGCTTTGCCCTTCATAAAGAACATCCAAGTTCATGTTTCAAACAAGTTACATCAAAAAGGTTCTTTTAATATTTATACGTATTCTTATGTAAAATTTTATATTTTATACTTAGATTAAGTATTATTTGTATATTGTTTGACATTTTGAATAGTAATTAATTGATTCGATCCTATCCAATGTATTGTTGTGTTTGCATAAATTACCATACATGACAGCCTGAATAGCAAGTTGGAAAAAATCCAGTCCAGCTCCAAGTCTAAGGGCCCAATACACAATTGAACTACCAATTACCAAAACCAAAACCCTAGGAAGCGAGTGGCTTCTTATACGCCCTTTGGGTAATTGGCCGTCGCTCCCATTCTCTCCCTCTCGTCAGTTGAGCTACTCATCTCTCTCAACAAAACTATGGTGAGTCGTCATATTCATCTTCTTCAACACTTTTCATGCTTTTATGATTTGTTCAAGTATTGTGTTTCCAAGTTTGGATTTTACTCATTTGCTGTTCCGTCAGATTCAAGATTGTGACTTTTTATGTTATTCTTTACTGTTGATTATTGAGAACGTTTTATCTTGGAATATGGTTAAGTGGGTTCTGGAGGATTGTTGTATATAGCATAAAATGAACTGTGGCATCTTTATGATCCAAAATGTATTGTGTAATTATATTGTTTGTCATAGTTTTTTCTGTAAAAGAGTTCTCCTTTTTGGGTCTTGTAACAGGCCTTTGTCAAGGCTCAAAAAACAAAGGCTTACTTCAAGCGGTTCCAGGTCAAGTTTAAGAGAAGGAGAGGTATTGTAATGGTTTAATGTGCACTTGGATATCTTTTTTAGTGTTTTCAACTCTTCAATTAATCTTTCTATTTGTGGGGATTGCATACAGCTGGGAAGACTGACTACCGTGCCAGGATTCGTCTGATTAATCAAGATAAGAACAAGTATAACACCCCAAAATATCGCTTTGTTGTGCGATTTGTATCCTTATGACCAGCTTTTTGGCCTTTTTTGTGTTTCTTTTTTTTTTTAATACATGCATTGCTTAGTAGCTACTAATGTGTGTCTGCGCCTGCATGTTTGAGTATATATGTTGTCCAGCTAGGTAAACTAGCATGGTGAACGGTATTTTAGAATATAGATGGACATCACAGTTTCTTGATGTAGATCAGTTTGTCTATCATTTTGTGAGGCTGTGTCAAGAGGCTATTCTTGTACATTCATGAACGCATATTTACCAAGTTACCTTTCCCCTGAAATGTTTTATAGAGATTATTGATTACCTGAGATCATTGTGCCTTTATCATAATATCTAGACCAACAGAGACATTGTTGCACAAATTGTATCAGCAAGTATAGCTGGTGACTTAGTTCTTGCTGCAGCTTATGCCCATGAGCTTCCTCGTTATGGCCTTGAAGTTGGTCTCACAAACTATGCAGCAGGTAGATTTTTTCCAATCTATAGTTATATCTTATTTACCATTGAAAATATTATTATTTACTTTTTATCTGAAAACTTGAGCAGCTTATTGTACTGGGCTTCTTTTGGCTCGCCGTGTGTTGAAAATGCTTGAGATGGACGATGAATATGAAGGCAATGTTGAGGTATATTCTGCAAATCCACTCTATCATTTATCAATAAAATGAACAACAAAATAGCGTTCAGATTCTCTTTTACTAGATTAAATTCTATCCATGTTTTTTTAATTGTAAGGAACTAATTTGTTAAAGTGGCTTCCATGATCAGGCCAGTGGTGAGGATTTCTCAGTTGAACCAACAGAGAGGAGGCCATTCCGTGCTTTGCTTGATGTTGGGTTAATCAGGACCACAACTGGAAATCGAGTTTTTGGTGCTCTGAAGGTAACTTTAACAACAATAAAATGTTCTTTTTATTTGGTGGTACACTGTTCCGACTAGAAATGTTCAATGGGTAGAATCCTCTAACTAGTAACTTGAGTTGACATTAAGATGATTTATATTTCCTTTGAAAAGATTTAAACCAACATGATCGTATAAATGACTGTATAAATGATTTTATCCTTATGAGGTGGCCTCATTTACCTTTTCCTTATGAATATGCTTGTCATGAACATTGGGATCAGGAGTCTCTTTCCTTCTCTTAAGCGGAAATCTGTATTAAGCTATCAATGTTTTTATTTTTTTTGCATTGTTCATTGAATTTTGTGACCTGAAATGTCTTTGATTACAGGGTGCTCTAGATGGGGGTCTGGATATTCCCCACAGTGATAAACGCTTTGCTGGCTTCTCAAAGGATAGTAAGCAACTTAATGCTGAAGTTCACCGCAAGTATATCTATGGTGGTCATGTTGCTGCATACATGAGGGTAATTCCAAGTGACTTGGAAATGCTAGATCTATCTTTGAAAAATGTTAATGTTACAAGTTTTAATTTGAAATCTCATTAGAATTTTTTTGTACTCTAGACTTTGGCGGAGGACGAACCAGAGAAGTATCAGTCCCACTTCAGCGAGTATATCAAGAGAGAAATTGATGCTGATGGCATGGAGGCCCTGTACAAGAAGGTCCATGCTGCCATTCGTGCTGATCCCACAGCAAAGAAATCTGATAAGCCACAGCCTACAGAGCACAAGAGGTTTGTTGTTGATGTGGAGATTCCATTTATGTGTGATCTCTTAATTATCTCTTAATTATCTGAAAGAACGTTATGGTTATTTTGGAATCCAATACTACAAAGCATGACCTGAATATCTATGTTTCCTAGTTGGAGTATTTTTTTCTACCATTCGAATGTAATCAAAACAAATTCTCAAACAGAAGTCTAATCTTAAAGTTAAAATCATTTGTTTGCTTCAAAGATTTTTCTGCCATCACAAAAATTCTTTGGATTAATAACTTCATTTGCCCCCCTGTTATGGTCCATTTTTATGATGCGAACCCTATGTTGTAAGTAGTTTTTTTCCGTTGTATTTCCTGTTTATAGTTGTTATTGATCCTTTTTATTAGTGTTTGGACATCATTTTTTGTTTCAAAACTTGTTTGGGTTTGAAGATCGTTCATTGATACTAACTTTGTGTACTATAGGTATAATGCAAAGAAGCTTACATACGAGCAAAGGAAAGCTGCATTGATTGAGCGTCTACAAAACCTCAACTCAGCAGCTGCTGACGATGATGAAGATGATGAGTGAAAGTACAGTTAGGCGGGCATTAAAGTCCTGAACTATTCTACACCTAGGCGGGCATTAGAGTCCTGAACTATTCTACTTTTTCCTAGTCTTCATGTTGCTTAAGATTAAGATTAGTTTGATCTGGATATGTTTGAAGTTAATTTTTGTTTTATCTTTTCTTGCAAAAATTGTACTGTTTTGAGGGTAACATTTGGAATGACAGATGTTTTGAATTTTAGTTTGGATATGAAGTGCCAGATTTGAGATTTTGACTTACTGTGGTAAAGCCCCCATACCCGTGTTTATTTCTTGAGCATTAGTGGCTTATGAATATACCCCCATGACGCCGGGAATGCTAACATAAGTAGTCAAGATTGTACTTGATGGTGGGCTCTAGTTTAGCTGCATAGCATTCGATGTAAGCCAGGGCATCAACCGTAGACGTGCATCAGAGCAGTGTTGTGACTTGGTCCCGTGCCCTCTTAGTTAGCTTTTTAACACTCAGAATATTGACACCTTAGCACTAAAAGGTAGCAAATAATACCCTGATATAAACTTTGAACTTACAATGCGTCAGCTCCTGTCTCCTGATTTTGGTTCTGTGAACAAATTAACTTATACGACCAGGGATCAGTAGCCAAGTGAAGAAGCCACGAAAAGTGTCCACTTCCACAACAACGGTATAACCTTATCTAGTGACAGCCAATAGATTTCTATTGTCCTTGACGTGTAAGAGCTCAAAACTTTATCTCTGCTACACATATAGTTTACACGTCCATATATTCGTAAAATAAAGATGCCTTCGCCTTCAAACAGTTTGCAATTCAAGCAAAATTATGGTGCATTCATTGACCATAACATCAGTAGCCACTACAGCTCCTAGCTCAACCAATTCTAACAAAGCAGTAACAGTAACACGAGTTTCATTTCCAAGATCTCAAACTCTGGGTGCTTGCCAGAGGGATTTGGATCCTGTCTTGGACACCAAACTTGTACACCGCAGGTTGGTTTCTTTATACAAATGTATCTGTACCTTGAGGATCAGATAAATTACGCGTAAAGATGTGCTCAAGTTCCTTACTTCTGCATCTATATTAAGATTTGAATCTTGATCCCTAACACAAAAATCAGGTAGATATTTACTTCGGCTGAGGGTTTGCAATGCAGGTTTGTGACCTTGAGTTTGGGGGGTATGGCTCTGGGCCTGCACATTGGTGGCTCCATTGCACTTGCTGCTAGAAGACCACCACCACCTCCACCAGAAGAGAAGGACCCAAATGTGAGTGGTCTAGAAGCAAAAGTACTTGCTAGCAAGAAGAGGAAGGAAGCCATGAAAGAAGCTGTGGCCAAGCTAAGAGAGAGAGGAAAGACAATCAGCGAACCATCTGAGTAGAGCAATAATTTTCAGTGGAATGCATAGGTTGTATACTTGCAAGAGAAGTCCATCATTTTGCAACTCCCTATCTTTATTTTCTTTCCTTCCTTTGGCAAAAAAACTTTTCTTTTCTTTTTGTTTTCCTATTTTAGTATTTCCTCCTGAAATATCCTTCAAAGCTTTAACAAATAGTTGGAAGCTTAACTGAGTTCTCACTAGTTTGAATGATAGGAAACAGGACCAAATTCATTTAGTTGCGTGATTATCAGACGTAAGCAACTGAAATGCATTCACGTGAAAGTGCAACTTTGTTGGGACAAATGATCATCTCTCAATGTTGGACCGGGCTATGGCGCCAGGTTGTCAGGTACTCTAGGCTATAGCCATCAAAGAAGCTAACAGGATAATATGTACCAGCCGAGAAAACACGATACCTCTACTTTCTCTAGATTCTTGAATGGAGAGAAAGGGAAAAGGATAAGAAAAGATAATCAACTTGCTGTTGGTTCAAAGCTTTGGCCTTTGGACTTTAATCATGACTAGGTTAGAAAATGAAGATTGGCAGCCTTTTGTGGTTGGAGCATGTTAATTTATGAATGCTTTATCTCATTATGGTGACAGTAACAATATC
>JANIIA010000005.1:9341087-9352703 GCA_027478495.1 Erythroxylum alaternifolium | reverse complement strand
ATTTAGGATGTACATGAGAGATATGTGAGGAGAAAGTGAGCAAGCTCTCGAGAAACCAAAACGTTTAGAAGATTCTTCTTTCCGAAAGTTTTGGAGAAATCAAGATGTAGTCATGTGAATTTGTTATTGAGATGTTAAATGTTTTTGGGTTATGGAAGGATGTATGGTTTTGTAAAGCATTTAGCATGTACAAATTTTCAATTTCGTCAATATAATTTAATTTTTCAAAAAAGATAATACAAATAGCACAGTAAATATTTGGCTGAAAAGCAGTATATTGGGAGATTTAATAATACGCAAGTTAGTAAAGTTATGTCTGAACTGACTGACCAGAAAGAAATCTTGCTTTAAATGATTAGGCAAAATTTCTACGTGGCTCTCTGTGTAGAATTGAGATCTCCTGTACTTAAATTTAGGTATGTCCCTGTGCCTTATTAATCTCAACCACTCAATAAATAGGAGAGAGAAAAAATGAATGGTTGAGATTGATGGGGCACAGAGGCACACTCAAATTTAGTTGAGAATGATGGGACACAGAAACACACTCAAATTTAAGTTCAGAAGATCTCAACCCTTCCTTGCGATACTTCCTATTTATCTTTAACATAGTCACATCAATTACGTAAAGTAAATTCAATTCATGGAAAGTAAAAAAATTTATAAAAAGTGAAATTCATGTTAAAAGTAAAATTTATTCTAAAATATATAATTTTTAAATTATTAATATAGTATAACATTATCTTATCATACCAAAGAACTTAACATTTTATTGATAATAAATAATAGATAATTATAAAAAAATTCCAAAATTTTCATAAGTTTTTTAATTATAGCTTGAACTTTAAAAAGTAGCAATAAAATGTCTAAATTTTTTATTTTTCAATCATAACCTGAACTTTAAAAATTAGCAATAAAATACTCAAATTTTTAATTTTTTCAATTCTAGCCTGACGTTAATATTTTTTTAAGTTTGTTTAAAATGGCTTGCCACATGTTTCAGAAACTTTAACTATGTCAGCCAAAATTAACACAACAAATAAAAATTAATAAAACAACGTCGTTTAATCACATAATTAAAATAATATCGTTGTTTAAAAATGACCTAAATCAAATTACACAACCCTGACGACCTTACGCTTTGATTTCATTTTTTTCTTTCGTTTTCAGTTTGTTCTCTCAATACTCTCGCCATTTGATTTTTAGATTATGTAGCCTTGACGCCCTCACACTAAGGACATCAGGAGAATGAACTAAAAACAAAGAGCTTATTGGTGCAATACGCTGTAATACGAGAGTAGTTTGGAGCGTCAGAAAAACAAACAGAAAATAAAGTTTTGAGGTTATCGAGAGAATAACAGATAACGTCGGGTTAAAATTGAAAAAATTGAAAGTTTAAGTATTTTATTGTTACTTTTTAAAGTTTGTGCTATAATTGATAAAAAAATGAAGTTATTTTAGTAATTAACCCTAAATAATAATAAAAGATTTTATGAATTTTTTCTCAAGGAAGTATTTGTAAAAATTAAAATTTTAAATGTTTTAAAAAATATTCGTGACATTAAATGATTCTGACATTTATTGCCAAATAACGAAATTTATCATGTAAAAGAATCTATCAATCAACAAAACTAAACTTCCTATTTGACTTCAAAAGATGGGCTCAGTGAATCTTAGTCTATTTTCAATCATTATCTTTGTCTTTTAATTATTTCTCTGCCCTAAAAACTTGGAAGCCTTAAATTGAAGTGAAGTCAATTGACCACTCTCATCAAACCATATGACCATTCTCACCATACTAATAAGTAATAACTAACTCGTTCTTAACCAAACAAGACCATGATTTAATATCTCTTCATTTTAAAAAAAAAAGCAACAATTCCAGTATGCCACGTGTCATTTACCAAAAGAAAACTACAATAATTAATAAAAGAATAACAGAAAAACAGTCACAAAGAAAGACTCTCTACCAAGAGGAGGGAGTAGCTTTAGATCTGTCGACCAAGAAACCAATCGGACCCTAACACACAGTCCACCGGCGATGGACGGAGGAGGAGGAGCGGCGGGGCAGCATCCTGACACCGAGATGGAGGACGCGGCGGAGCCTCAACAGCAGCCGCAACCTCCACAGGCTATGGCCGGCGGGATTGAAAATATCCCGGCGACGCTCAGCCACGGTGGGAGGTTTATACAGTATAACATATTCGGTAACATTTTTGAGGTCACTGCTAAGTATAAGCCTCCGATTATGCCCATCGGCAAAGGCGCATATGGCATCGTTTGGTACTCTTTCTCTCACTCCCTCGCTTTGTTTTTGTACTTTAACTTCTAATAGAATGCCTCGGCGTAAAGGGTTTCAATTTTTTGGGTCAACTTTTGGAGTTTCCGTTTTTGGAAATGTTTGCTTGATCATTTCTGAGAAAATCTTTAGAACTTCTCCTTTTTGCGCTCTTTCTGTTGCTTCTTTTATGTACATAGTTTACTGAATAATTTGATAAACTTCTTTCCGTATTTTTTTAGGCAGATTACTTCTTGATGAGTTTGAAGTTTGAACTAATATGGTTGAGCTAAATGGAAGGAGTTAAGTGTTTAGTTAACAGAAAGTTTGTGTTGCTTTTCTTTGTTTTTTTGTTAGCTCGGCGTTGAACTCAGAGACCGGAGAGCATGTGGCCATAAAGAAGATAGCTAATGCATTTGATAACAAGATTGATGCCAAGAGAACTCTCCGGGAGATCAAATTACTTCGGCACATGGATCATGAAAACGTCAGTGAGTGATTAGTTATTGGTTCATTTACATTTTAGATCAGCATACAAATAACTTTAGGTCTTTTCTCCTTGAATTAGCAATATGAATTGTCTGCATTGTGCAATCTATTACGTAGAAGGCGAAAACCAAGTTGACTTCGTCAGCTATGGGATCACTTACTTTCATATATTGTAGAATTGACGATGCAAACAAGCATGCTGCGTCCTAAAACTAACATAGATTCCTTTTATGATCGGAAATATGTGCTTTACAAATGACTATTTTTTGGTGGATGGAAGTTATTAGTCGTTAGCATTACTTTAACATGAAAGTTGAAATTCTTAGTATGTGAAGTTTGAGTTCCACTTATGGAGCTTCGTGTGTAATCTGACCAGTCCTGTATGGGAAAGCAAATTTTGCATGTTACTTTATGTATGAACATGCCAAAGGGAAACAAAGTTGGAGTATGAATTCACATGTAAAGCTGTTATATGAAATTTATTCTTGTATGAGAATGAAAAAAACATGTAAAGTGGTCAATTGCTTTTGATATCTGTGGCTCACTACTAGAGCTTCTTCCAGCGCATGGCACTTTATTAAATTAAATTTTACAACTTAGAAATGAGGAGTGGAGATTATTCTTAATGATATGTGTGCTTGTATTCACAAAATATCGTTTTCACCAAGTTGTTGATTTTTGGGTTTTACATTAAATTTTGACGCTAATGTGGGAGTAAATGATCAAAGGAATAATTTAACAGTTGAACTTTGGCTTCCGTACGTTTGAAGTTGAAATTAGGTCTAATATGACTTATTAAATTCCACTATAAGCTCAATGAGACAATGTTTTGAATACTTTTCTTAACCTTTAATTTACTTGGTTAAATAAATGAGTTGGGTGTTTGAGAGATTAATGAAGTTCTGTTCTGTAATACTTTTCGGAGAGTATTTTAACTAAAATGATTCATATGATTCTTCTAGAAGTTCCCTTTTAATGATTACAGGCTTTTTCTGTGGTTCAGGTCGTGGCAATCAGGGATATAATCCCCCCACCACAAAGAGAATCATTTAACGATGTTTACATAGCCTATGAGCTAATGGACACTGACCTGCATCAGATCATTCGCTCTAATCAGGCATTATCAGAGGAGCACTGCCAGGTTGGCATTAAGTATTTGTTTGCTTTGCTTTTTAATTGTAAGCAGAATTTTCTTATACTTCAACTATTTAACTGTAGATTTAGTTTTTCATACATGAACACCACACAACTCATGTAATAATTTGCTAAATGAAAAGTAAAGAATAAATTTGAACTCGAAGCTGTAATGTTGCTATGTGTAATTGGTTCTCTCCCTTTACCTAGAGTTCATCCTTGAGTAACTGATGTTGAGGGTTTTGAATCTTTTGTGCTTATACATTTTCACCGTTCGGTAGCTTGACAATTAGCTTTCTCCTGAATTAAGTGGCATTTTCCTTGATATTCAGTTGAACTTACAATTAAGTTAACGGACTCAGAATAAGAATATATATCTCTTTGGTAAGATCCCAACTGCTAACATGTATTTAACTCTGGTTGCTCGGACCGTACAGCTAATGTTCACTTTGTGTATGTGAGTCTTAGATGGGCTGTTACTTTCTTAAGGCAGGTTAACCATTGTTTAACATTATATTACCAAACAGCTGTATGGAAGCATAGGGGAGGCATTTTTTATTTGAGAATGTTGTTGATTTTCACATTATCAACTTCTATATCTTTTCTGTGATAATTTATTGTTCAAAGTTGATAAAGAGTGGCAGTTAAGTGTCTAACATTGTGTACTTTAGTTTGGAGAGGACACGGTTGACTAAATATAGAGAATTTTGAGTAGGCCAAGATCTGAGAGATTTATTGCTGCTGTACTTCTTCGCTGACTATTTTCTGATTTATCCTTAAACAATTTGTAGCTTCTATTGCATGCTCAAGTTGGTTCTGTAGGTATGTGATTAATGACAGGTTTAGCCCCTATTCCAATCCTTTTTTTCAGTACAACACTGTTATCATTTAACATAGAATTGCGGAATTTAAACAGTAGACACTCTCATCAAATGTCCTGAAATTTGAACTAAAAATTACATGCATCAAATTAAACATCAAAATAACCACATGGTTTTTGTGAATTCAACTCAAACAGTCTTCTGCTTGTTACCAGTTACCGTTGTCATATATCTTCACTGTTTTCTTTTTTCATATTTTCTTTTTTTTTCCCTAACAACTTTGCAGAGTCAAACAAACTGATTTTATTTATTGGTTTCTGCAGTACTTCCTCTATCAAATTCTCCGTGGATTAAAATATATACATTCTGCAAATGTCCTGCACAGAGATTTAAAACCTAGCAATCTTCTCTTGAATGCCAATTGTGACTTAAAGATCTGTGATTTTGGTCTAGCTCGGGTTACATCAGAAACTGATTTCATGACAGAATATGTTGTTACAAGATGGTACCGTGCACCAGAGTTGCTGTTAAACTCCTCAGATTACACTGCTGCTATTGATGTTTGGTCAGTGGGCTGTATTTTCATGGAACTGATGGATAGGAAGCCCCTGTTTCCTGGTAGAGATTATGTGCACCAGCTACGTTTAGTCATGGAGGTAATTAAACGATTCTCTTAATATGTCCTAATTGTCCGGAAAACTTTAGGTCTCAGTCTCTTGAATTTAGAAGCTACGCTTTGCAATTTTAGGAGATGAATTAACAGATACTAAATCCTGCAGTTGATTGGCACTCCGGCAGAAGCTGAATTGGGATTTTTGAATGAAAATGCAAAGAGATACATTCGACAACTTCCTCTTTATCACCGTCAATCATTAACTGAGAAGTTCCCAAATGTCCACCCAGAAGCTATTGATCTTGTAGAGAAAATGTTAACATTTGATCCGAGAATAAGGATCACAGGTGAATGTGTTTTCCGCTGTTATTTCTTCAGCAACATAATTTGTTTATTTGGTTTATATCTTTCACAACTGGAGTGGAGTAACTTTACTATTCCATCATTTATCAAATGGCCACAGATTTTACCATAACATGTCTGTCAGTTCTATCATTTATTTGTTATATCGATGACATTTTCCTAAGAGTTGTCTCTGTTACTTGATTAGATGGCCAATTGCAGCAGTTAGCCATTTGAATCTAGTGGAGTATAACTCAGTAATTTAGAGACCCTTTTAAAGTTAGATGGGTGCAAATATCATTTTGATTGTAGATTTGCAGTCATTTAGCGACTATGATCACCCTAATTGAACTCTGCTAAATTGTGCTCTAGCTTACATCTTTGGATTGCTTCGAAAGCCTTGCTGCTCGTCAGGCTTAAAGTTTACAAGTTATAGAATTTCTTTTTTCTTTTATTTTATGTTCTTCTACATTTAGGCTCTGAGATAAATAATACTGCAAAAGTACAGTATACTACTGCTGATTTTCCGCATGTCTCCATGATCTTTTTGTCACCAGTTGAATTAACATCATTAAGTTACAGTCTGAATGTCTAATGATGCTGGATGATGATTTCTTTTTTTTTGTTCTACATGATAATTCAAAGGTTCTCTTTATTTCATGTATTACTTTTTCATATACCGCATGGGGTCCGAATGATTATTTGTTTATCTGTTATAGTTGAGGGTGCCCTTGCCCATCCCTACCTGACATCGCTACATGACATAAGTGATGAGCCAGTCTGCATGACACCCTTCAGCTTTGACTTTGAGCAGCATGCACTGACTGAAGAACAAATGAAGGAGCTTATATATCGGGAGGGTCTTGCATTCAATCCCGAGTATCAGAATCAGTGATGATAAGTTCTGACGTTTTTTCATGTGTTTGAACAGTGTGGATTTCGTTGCTCATAAAATTTCAATATCTGTTTCTTCGTGTACATATATTTCCCATTCTAAACTGGGTGCTCCTTGGATTAGAATGTCGAATTGAGGGCAGATTTTAGGAACAAGAAACCATTAAATGGTCTTTGTACTATTTGTCCAGCTATCTGTTGCTTTTTGCCCTTTATATTTTCAATTCAATGAAGTCAACTTCAAACAATCCTTCTCTCACCCAGATTAAGGGCATGTGGTAATCTGCAGATTTGTCTCTTTTTCTTTTCCTTTTCCTTCTCTACAAGGAGTGAACTAAACATTGGAGATTCGGGCAGAAAGTTAACATTGTTTTTGGCAAGATAAGGCCATTGAATAGTTGAAGATTCACAAGGTGATGGGATGGTGCTTTCTGAAATAACCACCAACGTACAGTGAGAGAGATGGACATTGTGAATGAAACTTTTTATGGATGGACTGGCACTGTGATGTATGACACTTGAATGATGCTACTGACCCATCAAAATGAATTGTTTTTGGCAAGATAAGGCCATTGAATAGTTGGAATGTGACATACTCAGAAGTCAGAAGTTACATACGACGCAAAGGTCATACCATGCAACTGAAGCACATTGTACGGACAAACTTGTAATGGGATCCTAGTGTAAAAATGTCAAAGCTGAATTTTGTAAATGCTAACTTCATTTTGGGAGACGAAAGGAAGACAAACGTTCAGCCAACATTTGCTACAAGCATATCAAATAAAATGAAAATACAAGAGAAAGGAAAGAGTAATCTCCTCTTTAGGAAGAACATGCGTTATTGGATCGCCATGCTACTAACTCTTCGTGCTCCCAAAGAATCTCGACAGAGGAACAGGGCCATCAGCCCCTTCATCATCACTACTGGCGTGCTTGGATCTTGATCTACTCTTTTTTCCTTTTTCTGATCGCTTAGACTTTTTGGATCTTCTTGATTCTCTCTCATCATCGCTAGTTGAAGAATCAGTGGATGAACTAGAAGAGCTAGACTCTGAAGATCCCCGCCTTGAATGCTGAAATTTTATTTTAAAATAAGATCCTTAAGGAATCACTTTCAGGGAACTTGAAGTACAGTGGAATTTAATGATATTCCTAAGATTCCATTTCAATAACTTTCAGGAATCAATGTATCAAAGAAACCAAGTCAAACTAATGCATTTTTTGTAAGAAAAGGTACGATAAAGACATGACTTAAAATAAATACGCATCTATTTGCAGCCAAGCGATCTCATAAGGAACCGAAATATATCAAAATTAAAGGCATGACAAACATATGACAGTAATTATCCACCTCAAAGACCAAAAAGAGTTCATGGTCAACTTAGTTTTAGATTGTATCAATCTTGGAACAAAATCAGGTTACATTTCTATAACATGTGATACAACTGATTAAATTTTAAACTTAAATCTCACAATATCTTCAAAACACGAAAAAAGTTTGATGGATTATAATAAACTTGGAAAGTATGAATCAGAATTACCAGAGGCCCTTTCCAACTAGGTACTTGATATTGCTGGTCGCTCAGTTCTAATGGATTCCATAATTTTTGTAGCACAACATAAGTGTTAATACATTCAATAAAAATTGTCTTTCTTAGTTCAAGAAAGCATCATTTGCACAAATAGATAACATAAACAGTCCATAAGAACGTTATTAGAGAACAGACAGGCATGGATAAAAGATGGAACTAAATTTTTTCTCATACAAAATCAAGCAACTAAATCAAAGAGTGAAGGCTTAAACTTTCTGAAATGTATTTTCTGGTAAATGCAACTCAACAAATTATAGATACTATGAATATATAATCACCTTTCTCTTTTTTCTGCTACGTTTCTTCACATCCTTGTCCTTCCTGTCTGCAGCACACATCTTGTATTCATCACTACACAAATCACTAGTAATCACATAACATAACATGATATTTCAGAGCTGTTTCATGCATACCTTTCTGACGTTTAGACTTGCTGTGGGAGTGATTCTTCCCATGGGAAAGTTTGTGTGCTCTTTCAGCATCTAGTTGTGCTCTGTACTCCCTCATCATCTTGTCTGTATCTGCTTCAAGTTCCTCCTTTTTCATTTCATCTTCCTGTACATGAAGAGTAAAGCCAAATCCAAAATATGTTTAGTGGCACATAAGGGTAGCATCAAATGCTAGAAATCAACATACATAAGAAGGCCTTTATTACAAAAGCCTAGAAGATAGACAAACTGATAGGCGTAATCATCACAGCCTATATGAGTTACTATATTGAGACCTAGGTCCAGAAAAATGTTTCAGCAAACAAATAGAGATGCAAAATAATTCCGCTACAGCAAAATCAATTTCAACCTTTCACCAAAACTATGCTTGATCTTATGATATTGTTTTGTTAAAATGAATTTCCTTTCACTTGTTATCATATATCTTATTTTTCTTACTAGGCCATAAACTTCATATTATGACACAAGTTGGCAAATTATTATAATCAGTTGCCCATGGAAAGCGTTTTGTGCAGCTTTTGATTCATTTTCCATGTGTATTGGGCATGTAATACTGAGATTTTGAAAGTTGGCAGACAACAAGTCTAATCAGATTGCCTTTGTGACAAGGTATGTAAGTTTATGTTTGTGTAAGTGGAATTATACAAATAAAATATGGCTCAAACCAAGATGGCAATTAGTAATGACAAAATAAAAATATGCTACAGTGAGTGAAGAACAATAAGGCATATCCAACAAGCTACCTTTTGCTTCTTTTTGAATTCTTCCCAGGTAATAGTGTGTGAGGTTTTAAGGCTAGCCAAACGAGCAGCATGCCACTCTGGTGAATGAAAAGAACCATCCACCTGCGACTCTCCTCATCAGAAATGTTCCAGGAATAAGAATTGCAAAGAAAAAGACAAGCAGGTGTCATCCACACTATAAAAGCCACTAGACTACCCAATTGGATATCGGTCATCAGCATAATTCTTGATATGGATCAAGCCTTTCAATGATTAACTAATTCAGTCGGAGCTGAAAATGCCAGGTAATAACTTACACCAATATGTTTACTGAGAAAAGCAACTATTATTATTGTCTATGCTAAATGAAATAAACTCCGTTTCAGTTAAGAGTTAGCCCCCCACGTAGTTCTAAATCCTACCATGAATGTAATCGATGCATCATAAGCCTGTCTACTACCAAGTAAAACAATCAGCAATCTAGGAACCAATCTACGATCATAAAGAACCAAAATTATAGCAGTAATACTAATCAACACTGCTATAAATATTTGAAGAATTTGTCTATGTCAGCAGTTCCGTCAACTGGCACAGCCAAAACAGACCTTTAATTTTCAAATCCCTTATTCGAAACCATAATGCGCAAAACCAAGACCAGTAAGTACAACTACAACGTACAACACCGATAAATAGCAGAATAATACTAAGCGTCCAAACGAATCCATCCATCAGAACCTGATTGGTTTCCCCACTCATTGCCACAAACAAATTCACCAACAACTACATGACAACATCATAAACGTCTCCAAATAAATAGATTTCAATCTAAAGCATCTAACTTTTAGACAAAAACTAAAACTTAAAAAGCACACGAGTGAAAGAAAAGGTCAAATTTATCGGTTAAAAAATTGAAAGTCTCCATCAACAATGAATAGTATGAAAGGGTACAAACCATGCCGTCTTCAATCTCTACAGGTCCGGCGGAGCTAGAGCCAACCCTCGCTCTTTGCATAGCTTTGTATGCTTGATTTTTACCCATTCCGAAATCTGAGATAGACCCAAATGATAAAATCCAGTTCACTGGAAGAAAATTTTGATCTTTGAGCGGAACAAAAACCCAGATCGAAAATCAAAGAAGAATCCGAAAAAAAAATGATTAGGGGTCTAAACTATTAGTGGGTCCGAACGCCGGGAAAGAAAAAGGAGAGAAAATATAGGGACCAGATAGAGAAAGAGAGAAAGAGAAGAGTTCATAGCACAACAGACCATAAGTGAAAATCCAAATAACAATGAATGAAGTTGGGTTCTAGTTCTGTGTTTTTAGTAACCTTAAACTAAAAGCCACTCAATATAAAAATATAAATATATATATATATAGAAATAAATTCAGCGTGGGATTTAGAACCTGTGACGAAACCATCAACTTGCTACCACATAGTCCAAAGGGCATTACAAAGGTTGTTGATTCAATTGGTCCACCACTCTTTTTGAACTGTGCTCGAGCTCTCATCTACTTTAGGCCCTTAGCCCATGATATTGGTCTTGAGCTGCTGTAATGTTATATGCAGATATAGCAATTAGTCCCTCAGCCACAAGCAAGGTCTCATGCCCTTTCCACGTTCAAAATACCAAGTGAGTTCACGTAATAATCTCCTCATGATTAGCTTAACCAATCAAGAGATCTGATATATGTTCTAAGAGTAGTGGATGCCAATTTCTTTTGTACTATTTGCTTTATAAAGTTTATGCAATTATATCATACTAGTGCTTGCCATGGGGAGCTTAAAGTTTTGTCTGACTTGGATTTCAATTTTTGGTACCTTTAGGCACTTTATTTGAATTTAGGGACCCCCACCACCTTCACAAGTTTTGATACACACAAAATATACTCACTCATTTTGTGTTGTTGTATGTATAAATGTCTCAATCAAACGTGTCAATCATAGTCTCCCTTAGTTATTTCTTTTTACTATTTATTATTTACTTATTTTATTTTATTTATTTTTTATATGAATCATTTAGAAATAACTTCCCGACTAACTAGAAATAAAGTTAGCGTATTATTAGACAGACTTCTTTAAGGAATAAAAAATTACATTATCTTTATTTGAATAGGAAAAAGAGCCTCCTTTTTTCATCAAACACCTCTACTCTCCAATGTTACGAATACCGTATCGAATTTAGTATCAGATTAGATTTTAGTACGGTACTATACCGGTACCGGTCAATACCGGATACCGTTTCGGGTAATTTTTTAAATTTATAAAATAGTCCCTGAATTTTTT
>JANIIA010000005.1:9297263-9340987 GCA_027478495.1 Erythroxylum alaternifolium | reverse complement strand
GTCTTCTTCTTGTGTGCTGCATCCTGCACGCGTCTATTCCTTACTCGGTGGCTCTTAGAGCACGATGCAAGCCCGAAAGCCAGCTACCTTGGATCCGTCCCTATCTGCTCCATTCTCATCGCGTTAGCTAGCCCTGACTGGCTTGAGGAGGGCGCCTGATGATGACTGTACTCGCAACGGTCTACTTCTGACAGGAGCTCGTACCTTGAGCCCCCCTTGATTGACGGTTTTGGATTGACGTGCGACTGGTGTAGGGGCCGGTGCTTTGGCTAGGCGGTGCTGTTGCCGCTGGACCTGAATCAAGGGTCCTTGCTCGGTCCGCAGTTGCACAGCACGCTCATGCAACAGTACTGCCCCTGTCGCAGCATCCTCACTTTCTCGCTTAGCCTCCTGCGCCAGTGGAACCGTCTGTGACCCCAACGATGCTTGTTGGCGAGATGGACAGAGTCCGGTTGCATAACCCACTCGTCCGCAACAGGCACAAATCGTCGGAAGGCCTTCGTAGGCCATTACAAGTTGCTCCCCATCAAGCTCCACCTTGGACACTAATGGCTTGCTGAGGTCGATGTCGACGGCGACCCGCGCAAACTTACCCCTTTGCTTATTGTGCATTGCCTTGTCGATCTTAATAGTGTGACCAACAAGATCCCCCAACGCAGAGAGGACTTGAGGATGGTATCGGGCGATAGGCAAGGCTGGAAACCAAATCCACACCACTGGATGTTTGACGATACCTTGCGATGGGCGAAAAGTGGGGAACCAGCGTTGCACTATGAGGGTGAACACGAAGATGACCCACGGACCCCCGGTGAGCGCATGGAGGTAGTCCTCTTCCTTGATGAAGTTGACGAGAAAATAATCACAGTCGAGGTCGACTACTTTCATAGGGCCAATCGGCTTCCACATGATTTTTAGGCATTCGCAGAGTAACCGATACCCTATCCGTCATCCAAGGAGTTTCACAATGATCGCCCGCTCCTATTGCTGATCGAGCTTCGACCGGAAAGCAGCCGATAACTCAATGCCCTTACCTTGGTCATCAGTGCGAACGCGGACATCCCCTTGCGCAACTGGTATTGGCTCCTCATCGGGCCATACTACGGGAGAAGCCTGGTGTTCTCCTGTGAGGGCGCCGGTAACCGCGACGCTGTAGGACAGGCTGGTGGAGAGCGGAGGGTCCTCCTCCCTCCGACGTATGTGAACCTTCTTTGCAAGGGGGCCTTCACAGTCGAGACCGTCCCGAGCACCCTGAGTAGGATTAGAGGGTTGCAAACAATCCATGCAAGTAGAAAGTTACTGTTCACTTGAAAGAAACGAAAGTTACTGACCACTTGTATGGCCCGGTGACATAGGACTAAACACATTAACAGATACCAAAAAGAACATATTGAAGTACAAACATAATCATGACCATCACCTACCGGCAAAGCCAAACTTAAAAGAAAAGAAAGAAAAGCTTACGCTATTACAGGTTTTGGTAGGGAATTTGAAACTCGGCAATAATTATATGCATATCCATATCGCAGAAGCTGATCAATCAATTTTAAGGGTCAGGCATCAATTAATTAGTGTTTCTTTATGGTCCTAGTCTTAATTCAACAAACCATTAATAAATTTGCACTTAGTTTATAAAGGCCGGCTTAAAGATAGAATTTCCATAACCTTCATTTCAATGGCAGAGGACATGAAGTTTGAAGTGGAAGTACTCTGCCAAGATCTAGTCAAACCATCTTTTCCCACAACCCAACACGGCCGATATCACCAACTCTCATGCATCGACCAAATGATGATTACAATGTACATGCCTTGGATCTTCTACTATCCTGCAAGTGACAATAGCACAAACAAAGAAGAAACCTGCGAGAGAGTTAAAAGGTCTTTATCTGAGGCCTTGACCATGTTTTATCCGGTGGCCGGACGTTTCAGAGAGAACAAGTACGTGGACTGCAACGATGAGGGGGTCCATTTCGTGGAAGCCAAGGCCAAGTGCAACATTCAGGATATTCTCCAAAATCCCAATTCCTATGACATCAACAAGTTGCTTCCTTTCGATATGGATCATGTTAGTGACGAGGTTGCTTGTGTCCAAGTCACTCACTTCGATTGTGGCGGAATGACGATAGGGTTTGCAATGTGTCACAAAATGGGTGATGCATTGTCTTCAATTATGTTCCTTCAAACCTGGTCCGCCATTTCTCGGGGCGAAGGAAGCACTACAATCGTCCCTCGTTTCGACTCTGCCAAGTACTTTGCACCTGTTAACCTGCCTGAATTTGACCGTGGGTTCGTGTACAAGAGGGAAAATTTTGTAACAAAGAGGTTTGTTTTCAGTCGCTCAAGCTTATCAGCTATTCGAGACAGGTACGTTTACAGGGACAGCATCAACGAGGAGACAATACGACCGACACGGGTTGAAGCATTAACAGCTTACATATGGAGCAAGATCAACACCATCACCGAAGTCAAAGCAAGTAAAGACAAAGTCATCACAGCCTGTCATGCGGTGAACTTGCGTCCAAGGATGAACCTGCCATTCTCGGAGCAACAATTTGGGAACCTCGTACTAGATCCCGAAATAATAAAAGTGGTAGACAACAATACAAAATCGTCATGTGATGATTTAATGGTCAGGAAAATGAGAGAAACATTAGGGAACTTGAACGCAGAGTACGTGAAGAATCTGCAAGCAGGGAACACATATTTTGATATGATTAAAGAGAGGTCTGAGAAGATGATAAAAGGAGAGATGGTTGTTGTTGACTTTTCAAGTTGTTGCAGGTTTCCCATATATGAGATCGACTTTGGATGGGGAAAGCCAGAGTGGGTGAGTTGTACACGGTTTTCGTATGGTAATTTTGTATGTTTTTTTGACGCCAAAGTTGGTGGTGGTATAGAGGCATGGATTACTTTGACAAAGGAAGAGATGGCTAAGTTTGAAGCCGACGGTGAGCTGATTGCGTTTACATCTCCTGAGCACAAGCATTAAACAAAATCTGCATATCCTTATGGTTGTTTTAATTTATGCAGGAACTTGATATTTAAAAATAAATGGAAGAAAAAAGTTATCTGGAAAAAATAATAAAATAATATACCAAAATTATTTAAAATATTATTTCACATTAATAAATAGTTTCATAAGTGTAAAATTGATTAAGTAATATAATTCATTATAATAAGTAAAATAATATTTCTTAATTTTTATTTTTATATATATAGTGATTGAAAAATATAATGAACATATAGGTACTTATGCTTTCGCTTTTCATCACATTTGTATTTGTCAAAGTCAATCATGATATATAATTTAGATGTTTATTGGAATATGCATAATTTGTTTGAATTATGAGCAGCCAAAGCAAAGGGTTGATTCTTGTCTCGTGTCGATAAGTACCAGCTAAACAGCATTATACCAACTCAAAAATGGTACGAAAAGAGAAAATACTATTTTAAAAGAAAATTTTGGCCAATATTAATTATTTTGATTGCTACCCATAGATATCAATCGCTATTATTTATACCGAATTTCAATAAAAAATTTTAAAATTGAAGGACCAATATAAACATATATATCCTTCAATATATATTTTTAATATATAAATACATGCAAGACTTCAATTTTATTTTATGTACGCGTAAATCATAAATTACATAATGTCACAATAAAAAATAATTATATAATATATACTCAAAAATAACGATTATGTTAATAAAATAAAATTGAGTGCCAGCATCTAGAGTAGGCCCTTTGCTTTTGAGAGACTTAATTTAACTCGTAGATTGGTTAATGAAATGTTGTACATTGTCCACGATTAGAAACGACCGCATTCAATTTTAAGTCCAAAAATGCCCTAAATTTTTCTAGAACATACCAAGCCATTATATAATCATCTCTTTAATAATGTCATATACTTTATTTTCAAAGGAATCGCAAATTCGATCTGATAACTTGTTAATAATTCCTTTTTTACTTCTAATCTCCAATAATGATGAAAGAATATTGTCAAAAAATATTAAAAACTTGAGTTAGTTTTCTTTTCTTTTATGTTACTTTTAAATTGCATAATTAAATTAAATTATACATTATAAATAATAAATTATTATTTCATATAAGTTATTTAAATAAATTATGATTTAAGTTCAAAAGACAAATTCAACCTAATTATTCATTGAAAATATTTTCTTTTAACTTTTCATTTTCATAAGATTAGCATTTTAATTCAAATCTAGCCTTCTTTGAAGTTAATATTTAAAATCTAAGTTAATCAAATTTTAGATTGAGTTTGGATTCAACTTGAATCAATTTAAATTAAAATAATATTATCTTATTTAATAACTGAAGAATTGATTGATTAAAATGATATCATTTTGTTCGAATCTAATCGAATTTCAAACAGTTAGTTGACTGAAGAAAAAAAATGAGACTTGACTTAAATTATTCATTAGCAACCCTACATTTTTATTCTTGTTAAGTTATCATTTTGCACTTATTTGATATATAAATCTCTCTCATATGTTGAAATTATTATTCAAAATTAATGGATTTGTGTCTTAATTGTTTTTAGATGATTTTCAACACTTGGGAGGTGAAATTGAGTTAAAAAGATGCAAAACAAACAAAGAATCTGAAATTTCAAATTGGCAACAAATTCATGACTAGACGTGGCCACGTGTAAGGATGGTAACAAATTTTACAGATTTTGTTTTCAAGTTCAAATTCGAAATTTTCTCAAATCTTTAAAGATCATATTGCTATCTTATCAATGGGATTTGCAAATTGAAGTGGGGATAAGGATTATCTGCTAAAGATCACAAAGAGACAATTGAAGAACTTGAAAGAAAAGCATAAAAGGAGAGTCATATGTACTGTTCACGTACACTGTTCACGCAGCATAGTTTAGGACTAGTGTAGTTTTCTGCATGCTTTTCTTCTTGTTTTCTCGACAATTGTAGGAGTTTTTCATTTTCTGCATTATTTTTCTAAGTATTTTCGGATTTTCTAGAAAGACTAGGGATGGAGACATTGTGTTTTATTATTTCTTTCTTGAATTTCACTTTCGTTATGAGTAGCTAAATTCCTTTTCTTAGTTGAGGGGAACAGTGTTATCATCTATTATGTGTGAAATGTTTTAATAAAATTTATTTTGTTGATGAACATTGAATGTCTCCTGAATTACTTTTTCTAATTAAATTGATTGACTTCTAGGTACGCAACTAGGAATTGATTCGTTTAATAGCTAGACTAATAAAATATGACGTTCAGTTTTATTAATCACAAGTAGCAATTAGGATTACCTTCTTTACGTCAGAGTTGGAAATTCTAAGAAGACGTTCAGCTAAATTAATTGCATATCGTACATGTATTATCTTATTCATTGGTTTCTTAATTCGTAATGCTATCAATCAATTGAACTTACGATCGTATCTAGGTTATTGGTTGATAAGAATGTGTAGAATACATGTTTCTATTCATTTACACTTACGAGAAAACATCCCCCAATGAATGTTTATTAATGAATTGAATTTTATATCAATGATCCATTTTAGTATGATAACATCGAAACTAAGGTTTTTCTATTAAATTTTCAGATCCAATCACTTTTGTTAAATTCATATTTTTGTTATTTCTATTTTCTTTATTTACATAAATCACAAAACCCCCCTTTTTGTTACTTTATTATTAGTTTCGAACTCGTAAACTCTCTATCGTTAAAATTCCTCGTGGAAACGATATCTATTTACCACTACTACATTAATTTGTATTAACGAAAGTTGGTTTCTTTTTGAATTTGGTTGTAAGCGACAACAGTACTAATTCTCAAAGAACAAGAAGTTAAAACATTTCTTTAAAATACAATTTATGTCACATTTTGTTTTCGTTTGTGTTTTTATGTCTCATTTATCTTTTGTTTGCTCTTGAACAAGCTCAAACAACTATCTACTACAATACATCTTATGTGTTGCTTGCTGAAAAGGAAAGATTCTCTTGAAGTATTCTCATAAGCTTTAAAATTTCACCGTTCACTATTAAAGCGAAGATCCAAGATGAATTGGTTGAAATATGGTGATAAGAACTCATCATTTTTCTATAGGGCAATCACTTCCAAGAAAAGCTTCAAGCAAGATTGTATCCATCAACCATATGAAGTCCAATCTAAACTTACATCCTTTAATCATCCAAACATCTCAATATTACTTCTCAAATCTATTGGGCTCTTACCTTATTTCCAAATCCTTTCCTAAACTCATCAGTGAAGTTTTCCAAAACCAACTCTCTCCTCATGAAGTCAGCAGTGTTTATGCACCTGCTTGCATTCAGGAAATCAATCATGCTCTTAAGTCAATCCATCCTAAGAAAGCACTAGGTCTTGATGGTTTCAATGCCAACTTTTTCTTCAAGACCTGGCGCATTACAAATTCAATTTTGGTTGACGTTGTAATGGAATTTTTCAACAACAACAAGCTTCTGAAGGAGATCAACTACGCTTTCATTAAATGGAGCTAACCCCACTAGTTTTGGAGATTTTAACCTATAGCCTATTGTAATACTATTTACAATGTTATCTCCAGGATACTCTTGCTTAGACTTAAAACCATTCTCCTTAATCATATTGATTGCAATCAGTGGGCCTACATTCTTGGTAGATCTATTGGTGATATCATTATCCATTGCTCAAGAACTTTTCAAACATTTTACAAGGAAAAGAGGATAGGAAAATTGTGCCATGAAAGTTGATTTTTAAATTTTTACGACATGTTGGATTGGTCTTTTTCACTGACACTCTGCAGGCTTATAGTTTTCCTTTAAAATTCATCACTTAGATGCATCAATGCATAAGCACTGTGACTTTCAAGATCCTAGTAATTGGGGAACCTTCCAAGACTATTAAAGTTACAAGAGGCATTAGGTAGCGGGATCCTATTTTCCCTTACGTATTCACATTAGCAATGGAGGTGCACGATAATCTTTTAATTAAAGTAGTAGAGAAAGACCCTAAATTCAAATTTCATAGCAAATGAAAAAGGTTAAAACTTTTCAATTTGAGGTTTCCTGATGATCTTTTTCTATTCTCTAAAGTAGATTGCAATTCAATAGCTTCACTCTCCAATGCTCTTAAGCTATTTAACAAGATATTAGACTTTGCCACCAACTACAATAAGAGTGCTTTATTCACTTCCAAAAGTTCTTCTAGCCTTGCCCCAATTCTAGCCTCAATCTCTAGTTTCAAAAGTCAGCAACTTTTTGTAACTTAACTTATAGTCCCCATATCATCAGTCAATCCATCCCCTGGTGACTTCAAATGCCTTATTGATAAAATTCTCAACAGAATCAGTAGTTGGATTCATAGAGAACTCTCTATTACTGGTAGAGCTCAATTAATTAATTTTGTTCTCTCCTCTATTGTAGTTCATTAGGGATCCTATCTTGTAATTACTAGATACATTCACAAGCAGATTGATAGAAATTTCAAGAACTTTCTATGGTCAGGATGTAACATGAATACTAAAGGTGGCAATATTAAATGGACATATGGATGTCCACCATATAGACAAGGAGGTCTTGGTCTCATCACATCCAAATTGTTCTATCAAATAATGCTTACTAAGAAATTGTGGAGATTGATCCAAGACATATAATCCTTGTGGGTTAGATGGCAATGTCTTTTTTTTTTAAAAAATGAAAGAATTGCACTAACTATAGGCGAAGCTAATACACCATTACTATGAGTTCAAGGCTAGTAAGCTGACCATTAAAAGTTATTATAGATGAGGGAAAAACTACAAAAAAATATACTAGACCAATAATGTCATGTACTTATAACTATCATCAAAGTTTCATTTCAATGCCTATTACATCAAAGAGAAATCCATTTGACGCTTTAAAATTCCCAAGAATGCTTTTACTTTGATTAAATACATAGGTAAGATTTGGGAGAAGATCATAATTCATTGCAATAATCAACTTGGTAATGGGGAAACCCCAAAGTTCTTGTTTGATCAATGGTTTAATCAAAATATACCTTACATCCTTCCTCAATTTCATGTGCTCAAAGGATTCATTTCTGCAGATGTTAATATGGCTCAAGGCTTAACCATTTATCAACAACTCCAAAACAAAAGTCCTTCCATAAGTATTTCCTCACTTCTCATTAATCTCACTCTTAGTAGGTAAACTGACATGATTAGATGGAGGCTATGAATTCTAATTAGTTCTCCATTTCTTCAGCTAGAAGTATATAGAGGGTAGATTATCCCCAGATACACTAGTTTCATGTAGTGTAGAACAAGAACTTTAATCTTAGAATTGCTCACCTACTCTGGTAAGCATTCAACGTTAAACTTGCCACCCTGGATGGAATTGGTAGCTTCCTATACACTTCTAACTGGCATTCCTTATGCAAGAACAATGTTGAATCTCACAATCATATCTCCTTTTCTTGCATCTACTCGAATCAAATTTGGAAATTCATCATGAAGAAATGTGGAGTTCATAACCCCCCTATAATCTTGTTTGATATCGAGAAATGGAATATTCAACTTAAACTACCCCGAGAAGGCATTGTATTGTATTGCTAATACTCATTGCTCTAGCTTATCTTGTATCAGACATCTAGAATGAGAGGAACAACAGAATCTTCAGGTCCATTACTAATACACTACAATAACAATCAATAATAGTTAAAGATCAGGTCATGATGCAGATATTCCTCTATAAGCACAAACACATAGTCAGTCACAAAATGACCTCACAGTGGAATTTATACTAACAAAACTGACGTAACCTTAGGTAAAGCTTTGATTATTAAAGCTCATACTTGCTAACTTACTTTGAATGTTACAAGATGATGCACAAGCTTGCTTGGTTAGATTCTCTTTAAGGGTTAGTCCCTTTGAATTGTATTTCTAGTTTGTACTTTTTCTTGTAAACTTTCTTTAATTGAATATATCACCTTTTATATATGACTTAAATTTGCAGTGGAATATGTATAATTTGTTTAAGAAAATAAACATAGTACAGAAAAGGCTGAAATTTTGATTTAGGGATAGAAACTTACAATGTCAAAAGAAGAGCTTCAAGATCGTATAATCATGAATAGAGTGAGACATATCATTAAGCTATTAAGTAGATATAATTGGGAAAAACCTATATTATATACTCTAATCATCAATAATGATAATGATAATAGATGCATGTTATAGTGAAGGAAGTGAGATTTTACAAGATTAAGAATTAATTAAATTTAGACAATTTTCTTAGAAAAGGTTCACATTTTAGAAAATACAATTGATGACAAATTCAATTATTATAAAAGAAAGTTCAAGCATTGTTTGGACTTGATTAATACGTTAAAGTGTTATTAGAGACTGAAGTCTAACTTATGTATGATATATTCCCTAATGTAGGGACTGTTGTATATATATATATCATATACGCAGGCATGTAATGTTGGAGTGTTTATGAAAAATATATGTATTTCTTAAAAATCTTCGGGTGAATATGGTCTAACACACGATTGTATGCTGAAGCATATTCTTCTTTAAAATGCAGAGGTGAAAATACTTGCAAGAACATAGTTGGAATACATGTTGGAAATTTACACCTCCCAAACCCACACCCAAGGATATTTTATAGTAAAAATAACAGAAAATAGAGAAATACTCAAAACAAATTTTCCAACTCTCACCTCAAAAGAGGAATTTAACTAGAGTCAAATTTGTCATACAAATCTTTGACTTTGATTGGTGTACTAACTAAGGAGGTAGCACCCTCCTTATATAGTCAAGAGTCTTTCATCACTTATTGTCCCCAACCAATATAGGACAACAAATGAGCCAAAAACTCAACAGAAGGCAATTGCATGTCAGCCAGAGCAAGATTTTAAGGGCTCCGGGAAGTGGGAACACTTTCTTAAGCTACCAGGCCAAAATGCAAACAAGCATTCTTGTGAGTCATCAGTTTTCTATTCTATTTGTAATTTGGTTATTTCTATATGTTTATGTACTCTTCGAACAGGGGACAAGGGCAATTAACAATTCATGGGAAAGTGTTAACATTAGTAAAGATGCAAGTGCATGCCAGTTCTTATTATGTTTGAACATTCTGCATGTTAAATGCCATGCAAAGTCCTATTCTCCTCCATACAAACATATTTCACTCTCACCCACTTATGTGTATAATGTCTTCATCCATCGCTGTCTTCTTAAAAAACGCATCACATCTATGGTTATTGACGGTCAACTAACATAGACATATCCAACAATTTTCCTATTATGTATGTTACCAAAAAGAAAAGGGCATATGATTTTATCTACATGGTCTTCAAATTGAACTCATCGTTGAAGTTGTGTTGATGACAAATTTCTTTCTAGAAATTGAAATTGAAATGTACATGAGAATGAAATCCGTAGCAAAAACATACGTTTTTGTGAACGTTGAGAAGGAAAAGTACCGAGGGGGAATAGCAATTTGATTTGAAAATGAGGTCCCACGAGTCATAAACAATATTTCCAAACACCAAGACAAGTCCAAGAATCTGCAGCCACTTGTTGGGTAATTACTACAATCTTAAATTCCAAACCAAAAATTTCTTGCCTTTCGCATCTTTTTCAGTAAAGTGAAAAGGAAAAGAAAGAATAACAAAGGATTTGATGATCTTTTCTTTCCTGTAGATATTGCTCAAACAGAATATTCTTTTGATCTATTCTTTTCCATTTCCCCTTATTCTCCTAGAAAAGAGAGTCCCTTTAGAATTTAGATCATGATTTTTTCTTCCTTTTTCTCTTTATTAAACAGATTGCTATTTTAAGTTAACAAACATTATACCCTTTTGTTCTATTTGTTCCCAGTTTATCTTATGAACAAGCTCCTGACACTGAGATGGTGCATGGTACTGGGTTGAGCCATTCGTTCTAGGTTAGTAGGAGAAGGAAAGAGAAGGGTGATGGAGTTTCTGTCATCAGAGTGATAGAAAGAAAGAAGTGAAAAGAAAGTGTATATAATATGATATGCATGCATTCCGTGTTATTGAAATTAGTCTGTCAACGACATACGTTGACGTGGGGCGAGTTCGACTTTTAGTACTACTAATATACTATACTTTACTTGGCACGACACCCTTTACCGTACAAACACATGGAGAGTGGAGAGGCCTCTGAATCTATCGTGAGGGAGTTGCTTTCCATTCCAGCACTCAAGAAAGGTCAGGATCAGTCTGGTATTTTTTGCTTGATTCACGGGTTTACTATTTCATATTTTATTTTCGTTTGTAATAAATAATAATAGTTGCTATTTGTCCGGTCACATTTTGTGTCACATTCTTGTCTCTTTCGCCTGCGAGCTTTTAATGACTTTTGGGCACCTGGCTGTGTCTTTTCCCCATTTTCATTTTTCACCGACATGCCATCGTTTACTTGTTATGGTCCTGTGACAATTGTAATAACGTAATTTAATAAAAAATAACAATAATAATAATAAAGCTTTTAATTTTAAGAAAATTGAGAAAAATATCAATTATATACAATTTTTCTTTATATTTTATAAAAAATTGTTTTTAAAATTCAATCATAAGTAAATATTTTCAAACTCGCTCTTTTCATTTAATGTAGTTGTTCTAATCTTTTCTGAGTTTATTCCTACTTGTCTACCTAAGTATTTACACTCTTTCCCCTGTTCACCAAAGAATGCTTTTACTTAATTAGTTGAAAGAAATTAGTGTGAATAAGCGTTCAACTCAAACAGGGATGAAAATTTTTAACCTATGAACCTAAATTTTACTGTTTTCAGTGAGCCAATTCATACGTTAGGTTTAGGCCTAAATTAATTCGAGACCTAATTACTCTAAATAAAATAATATTATTTTATTTGAAAAAATTAGACTTCAGATAGTCTTGAACTCGGACAACTTAAATTTATACTCAATTAAAAAATTAAGTTATTCTATATTTTTAATTTTTTAAAACTTATTTTTAAAAAATTGACATAGGCTAATTCATTGTCATCCTTAAACTTTAAACTTAAAACGGTTCGAATTTTTTATCCTTTTCAAGATTTTGTGTAAAGAATACTATTTAATTATTATATTTAGAATTTTATCTAGTAATTAAGGATTTCTATATTATAAAAATATACTAATAATTTGTCAGCTACTAGTAAATGAAAGGACATATAATTAAAGCTTGTTGGTTAATATACGGAAAACGTGCAAATCCTTCCTTGCAAACCCTGAAAAGTCTAAAGTTTTGTTAATCATTGTTATCACTCCATCACGAGATAATTGAGGAGATTAATCCTTGAAGTACAAGAAATAACAGAAATGCTTACCGTGTTACAAATAATGAAGTCCTTGGATTAACAAAGTAGGATACTTGTTAACCAAAATTCAGATAACAGCATGGTTTAGACATCATTTTTTTTCTCTCTCTCTTTAGAAGGACGTTTTGAACAAAAATGATCCATAAATATGAAAAAGAAAGAAAAGTCCTTTTCATGCTAGTGGATTTCATTAATAAGTACATGAAAAGTCGTACTTTGCACTTAATCAAGGTTTAAAGATGATGGGTAGAGCAACCAGTCCTTCCTTTGGTGAATAAAGGAGGAGAAATTAATGAAACTTCACTCGAATGCAAACGAGTAGTTGGCATCCCCCTGTTATGGATATAGTGTTGAAAACGACTCAAATACACATACAGCATGTACTCTTTATTGCGTGTTATTTCAAGTTTAATTAGAACATCATTACTCTTAATCTTCCTATTCATTGTCTTTAATATATGTGGCTATGGTTTAGGTGTTTTAATCACAATCCGTATGAATAATTGCACGTTGACTCAAAACATCATTTTCATAGATACCGGTCAATAGATACTGCCATTTCATAATTAATTGAAATATATTTTCAATAATGTTTTAGACAGATGATATATTTTTAATTAAATTATTAAAAAATTATAAATATCAAATTCTTTTAATAAATAAGATTATAATAATTATTTAAATTAAGTATGTCACTACATTTTAATAAATTAATACATATACTTAAATTTTTATTAAATATGCCTTTTTAATGTACAGCTAAAAAGGGTAGCGATTGCCATTATTTTCCAAATGGCTCTATATTGAGCATGTAGTTATAATTCCTCATACTTGTTGGCAAGTGGCAAGCATTTAACGACTCCAGAGTTAATGCTCTTATCAACGTGGATATGTATTCGCTGTCTCCCTGCTACGAGGCTATCTTTCGTCAGAAGAAAGAAGAAAGGTTTTTAATACAATCTAATCGTTTATAAGGACGAGAAGAGTAAATAAATATAATATTAAAAAATTATTATTTGAGACGAAGGAAGTAAAATATTATTTAAAATAAAAATTTATAATATAATATAGTAAATAATTATTTATCAATTTAGATTTCATCTTAAATTTTTAAAATTAGAAGTTTTTTCATTTTTACTATTTAAGATGGAATGAAATGTAATATAAAACTCTCATCTTTTATTTCATTCTATTTCATTATATTATAAACTCTCCTCATAAACGATTAAATAATATTATATTCTATTTTATTCTATTAATAAACCCCGTTTAAAGATAACTTTAGGTTATGTTTGGTTGGATGTAAAATTTTTAATAGAATGAAATAGAATAGAATATAATGAAATGAAATGTTTTATAATGAAACAGAACGTAAATAGATGTAATATTAGAAAATTATCATTCGGAAGAGATAGAAAGGTTGATAATGTGATATAATAAAATGTTGTTTGGATGAAAGGTTTATAGTGTAATATAACATGTAAAGTTGTTTATCATTTTACATTCCATTTTAAACCCTCCAAATCGAAGATTTTTTATTTTTATTATTTATGATGAAATAAGATGTAATATGAAACTCTCTTCTTTTATCTCAATCCATTCTATTTCATTATAACACCTCCTCTAAAATGATAAAATAATATTACATTTTAAGGGGAGTTAAAAGAGGGGCTAAAATTGGCATGAGACTATGGTTATCCGAAAATTATACTAAAAGTGGATTCGTTGGAGGTTGTCAATATCCTTTCATCTTCTAAAAGAGTACTAACTGAGGACTCTTGTTTGATACAGAATACACGAGCGGTGCTAAATCGAGAGTGGAAGATGAAGATTCAACATGTCTACAGAGAAGGGAACCAAGGTATCGATGATCTGACTAATGTAACTAGGTGAGTACACTCAAGATTACATGTTTTTATAGAACCTTCGACAAATTTGAAGTATTTTATACTCCTAAATAGGGAAGGAGCTATATATCATCGGGGTATGACTATCGGTTAATTTATTTTGTATTATGTTTTTCCATCTTCTTCTGAATTCAAAAAAAAAAAAACCATCAACACAGATGACGTCGCATTAATCTCCATTGCCACAATCCACCAACTTGGATGAAAATTCTGTATGGACACGAGCACCGGCACAGGCATATTTTGGACAGTAGCTAAATCTCTCTTGTCCGGTCAAATTCGGCCGAAATGTGACCACAAAATGTGTTCTTAAAATATTTTGTTCACTTTCAGCAAGTTAGAGCTGGAGTGAAGCGAATCATCAACATCATTGATCATTAATGTCCTGTCTTCAAACCTAACATTCTTGTGGGTTGGTGTTCGTATTATTGTTGGAAATGCTACGTTCTAACAAACTCTAACTGGAGAGCCTTTGGTAAAATGTGAAATGAAAATTTCATGTTGCTTCGACCAAGTGGCTGCTGGATGTAATTTGATACCATGTATGTTTTAACCCACTCTCTTTTTTTGTTTGTTTGTAATAACTCTTTTATTTTTCTCTTGCTCTTTGTAAATGGTTCGTTTAAGGATGATGGTTAAAACCAAGAAACCTATTAATTAAGTTACATAAGTGACATGAAGGGTACCCCTGATTGATCTTGTTCATAAGGATGATTTGATTTTACTTCTATTTTTTTCTGTATTTTTTATTTTTTATTTTCTTTCAAATAAAAACAAATCTATTTAGTTGTTAATGTCAATATATTGAAAATAATTATATATTAGACAAAACTTAAAAAAAATTTTAATTAAAATTTTTTAAATCACTTATATAATATTTATTAAAAAATAATTTTTAAATTAAAATAAATAATTTAAAATTAAAATTTTATTTAAATTGATATTATTTAATTTAATTAAAAATATTAAATAAAATTACTAAGTAAATTATTCATAATTTTAATTAACAATTAATTTTAATTAATTAAATATATAATAGTAAATTAAATTATTCATAATTTTTATTAAAATTAAAATAATATATATTTAGCTAATAGTAAATCAGATTGTGAAAAACAAAAATTAGTTTTTATAGTTTTTATAATTTTTGAAAACCGAAAAAAACCAAAACAAAAAATAAAAAAATCAAACAAAAAACAAAAAATGAAAATCGAGTTGTTGTTATTTTGAATCTAATTAAGATTTAATTGTGAGCTACTTTTTCATATATGTGTTATTATTTCTGACCGTAATGATTGTTAATTAATATAAAAATGAGTTATAAATTAAAAAATTGAGAGATTAAATTAAAATATTAATATTTATTATGAATCAAGTGATTATGTAAAATGTATTATAAATATTTTAGTTATTGAAGCACACAGTGTTTTAGTATCAATATAAGATTGAGTGGTTAAATTTTAATATATCTATTATCTTAAAATATTGATATTAATCGGTATTAATATCATATCTTACCAATACTAAAATAGATAAGAAATTTAATATTATAATATACTAGTGTTGAAATAGATTACAGTTTTGGTACAATATATTTTACATGCTTTAATTATGTTTGAAATTATTATTTGATAATTTAATGAGAAGATATTTAATAATCAATAATATTATATGCTGAATGCAAAAATGCACTTATTAAAAGAGTTTAATGGTGAGGTAATTGAATCACTTCTCTAGACATTATGGATCTTTTGGCTATCAAAGACGTTATACTTTATTTTGATCCAAATTGATAAAAATAACACATGAATACATTAAAAGCATAATATGAAAAATTCAAATTGGTTATTTTTTATAAAAAATAAAATTTTAAAAATTCAAATTGTTTTTCTTAATAAAATGGGTTTTGTATTTTTAATAAGCGTACATTCGTTTCAAATTCGAAATCACTTCTAGGAACAAAATACAAGCATAAGATGTTAAAAAATGTGATAACGACAATAAAGTAATTAATGATTGGAGTCCCGCTCTGTACCACAGTGCCGATCAATCATGCACTTCCTCAGAGCGTAAGATTGACCAACTTGGCAATTAATTGCCTAATCGGAACTTCAAACCTTAGCCCAAGGTTAAAATATTAAAAAATAAAAATTTTAAAATTTTTATTTTATATCAAATTTTAATATATTTTAATTAATTATATTTTAATTAATTAATTAATTAATTAAAATATAAAAAGATTACTCGATACCTCCCGTATATAAGACCAATGATTTTCATTCCTTAAGCCATCTCCAACTCATATTCAAAACAGAGGAGAATCAGCAAAATGGAGGAGAAATAGACTCCAATCTACCGGCATTTTCTCCTCCGTTTTGGAGAGATGCTACAATGTCACAAGAGATGCTATAGTGTCGCTCCAAGTGATACTGTACCATCTCTCTATTACTATTCATTCTTTTCAATTTTTTCTTTTTTCAATTTAAGTAATTATAACTTTATAATAATTTTAAAGTTTAGTCTCATATTTATAAATATTTTCATTATATGTTTATAACTTTATAATTATTTATTTATGAATAAATATTTTAAATAATTAATTTAAAAAATATTAATTAGAAAATTTCAAATAAGTAAACAACAAATATATTAATATTAATAGTCGAATAATTTATTAAAATTTGATGTTTGATATTAAGTAATTATATTGTCATTTACTATAATTAACTAATATAAAATAGTGTAATATATCTTATATATTTTTTCATTTAGTATTATCAAATAATTAATTATAGTTTAATTGAAATTTAATTATTAATTATTTATTAACATAAAAATATACCGATAATAATATTATGAATAAAAATATACGTGAAAAAGTTAAGTAGGGTTAATTTTATAAAATAATTTTAATAATTAATAGCAAAAGGAAAAAAAGTATATGTTGCGAAATTTTTTGTGTATAAAAAATAGAGTTGTGAATTTAAATAAAAAGTATTATAGTATCTTTAAAATAGAGAAAACTCTATTCTATTTTAAAGGAATGAGTTGGAGATACTCTTAGTAACAGGCAAGTATCATAGTTATACCTGTGATTCTTGTCACGCCCGTGATACTTACTTTTTTATTAAATATAATTAAAATATAATTAAAAAATTAATTAAAAAATAAAAATCATTCTTCTTATAGACAAGAGGTATGAATAATCCTTAGAAGTGAAATACCAAAAGTCTTTTTATACAATAATAATACATAACTAATCAAAGTTATTTTATTCTTGACCTATTAATACTTTCCCGTAACCAAACACCCCTAAAGTTTATTAATCAAATTTTTTATTATCCAAGTATTCTTCTAAGTGCATTAATCAAATATTTGAAATAAAATAAAAAATATTTTTTATTATCCAAGTATTCTTCTAAGTGCATCAGCCAACATTCTCTACGCGGAGTAAAGGACACACAAGCATAAAAAGTTTCTGTGTGTTTGCCTGTTCGGTCCTCGATCAGTGCACTCTGTAGTTTAATCAGGTGATTAAACAGAGGCTTGACTCAAAAATCAACCAAAAAGAGTGTGAAAGCATTTGCTTTTTCTAGTGCATGGTTCTTCCTTTCACTGTTCCTAAACAGCTCATTCCTTGCTAGTGAAAGTGGATGAGATATTGCAAAGAATCTCTTACATAAAATTTTCTGCAAATCCCAAAAAGTGTCAGACACTCTTTTAATCTCTGGTGTATCTTCTTCAAGATCTCTCCTTTAACCTTTTAACTTACCCTGTGTCTCCTTTCAGTGCAATTATTGTTATGCTATCTGGTGGTAAGTTTCTTTGTTCAGGGAGTTCCATTATTCTCATCTCTTTCTTGAGGTGAAAATCCAAACGGGAGAGAAAGAAGCAAACTTTAACGTAATGGCCTAACGTGTTTGGTGTTCCTCCAACTTTAGTCTGAACTACCATTCTCTTGCTCCTACTATTCGCTCCTATCTTCACCATGTAGCAACTTCTCCGCCCCTTGTCTCTCCAATCTCTATCTTGCTCTGAGTTGGGAGCAAACACTCTTGAGAGATATGACCTGTGCATCAATCAATCTTTTAGTCAGGAGTTTCCTACATACCTAAGCTTATTTCTCACTGAAAACAGAGTTTGTTTTTTCTGCAACTCCATAGCTTTTCTTCATCCTCGGACTTGGAGGTCCAAGTTCAAAGCTTAATAAAGCCCTTGTATCCTTCCATAGTTTACTCGCGATTGACAAAAGTTTCAACCTTTGTCATTTGTCTCTCTCTGCAAAACGTTTCACAGAACCATTATGCCAGAGAAAAACAGAGTAAGCATCACAATGGCTATAAACAGGACAATCACTCTCCTCCTTTTCTCATTTCTCTTTATTACTGTTGCGACCACCACCACTGCCACTCATCACCACAGACACCTCCTCCACCAACCACTTTTCCCACTCAACACTGCCGTCCCTCCGGCGACCCAACCACCGTCACAGTCTCCCCAATCACACTCTCAACCTCAACAACCAAAGTATCCTTTCTCCTCTACACCCACCAACCCACAAAAGTCATTTTTTCCCACCGTCCAGTCACCACCGCCTCCTGCACCACCTTCCAACCCCCTCACATCTTTTCCGGCCAACATCTCTTCGCTCCTTTTTCCCCACCCTCCTTCCTCCTCCGTCTCGGGCCATCATCTTATTGTCACAATCTCCATCTCTCTCTCTCTTCTCTTCGCCGCCGTCCTCGCTGCACTTTCCGCCTTTCTCGTCTACTCCCGTCGTCACCACCACCACCTTCATCCCACCATCACCACGACCTCTGACAAGACTTCCCGCTCTGACAGCCTTCGCCTTTTTCCGCCAAACAGCATCCCCTCGGATGGCTCACCTAAGCCTCCAAAACTTCCTCATAGACCAGGGGTCCCCAACACGAGTGCCGAGTTTCTCTATCTGGGCACACTAGTAAACTCGCGAACTGGTCTCGATGATCATCAGAAGATCGCGTTTTCAAGCAATGCTGGTGTAAAGATTGGTACTTCCTCCCCTCCTTATGAAAAGCTTGGCTCTCCTGAGCTAAAGCCACTTCCTCCATTGCCCAAACACAATTATACACCAAGTTATCGGAGTGGTGAAGTACTTGTTAGTTCTCATAATGATGGTGAAGATGATTCGGACACCGAAGAGGATGAGGAATTCTTTTCTCCAAGAGGGTCTTCTGGGAGAAAAGAGAGTCTTCATGAGAATCCAGTACCTTTGGGATCGAGTTCGAGGAGAGAGTTTCAGGTTATTCAAGGAGAGATTTTTGGGTCTAAGAGTTTTAATTCAAGAGCTGCTTCGCAACCGCATTCGAATTCTTCTTCCCCGGAGAATTCCGTGTCGACTAGTTTATCTTCAATGTCAAACCCGAGTCCTAAGAGCATAAAGGTTGAGTCTTCAGATACTATCATCAGCATTCCTGCTTCATCATCACCAGTGTCAAGTAGTACTCAGAATCCGCTGCAGCAAAGTTCAGGTTTTATGGGGCAGAAACAAAAGTCCCCACTAGCAGCGGAGAGTCTACCTAAGCAATTTGCGCCAATGAAACTGCCACCGCCACCACCTCCGTTGCCACCGTCACGATTTTGGGAGATTCCGGTGAAAGGACCGGTGGTTCAGGAAGTGAATTGGGAGCGTTCCGGGTGTCCGATTCTAACAACTCCTTCAGGGCCAGCTTTCGTTCAAAATGCAGTATCAAGTTCAACCACTGAGCAGTTGCTAAGCAATTCAATCTTGGAGAGGAACGAGGAGACGACCCCGAAACCAAAGTTAAAGCCTTTACATTGGGATAAAGTTAGAGCCAGCTCTGATCGGGCCATGGTCTGGGATCAGATTAAATCCAGCTCTTTTCAGTGAGATTCGATAATGTCCTTTAAACTTTTTCTGTGAACTAGTTTTCTGCTTTCTTACTGGTTTCTTGGTTCCATGTTGCTTATGATTGTCAGCAGAGTTGATCTAGTAGTTACTTAAATTTGGATGGTTTGGGAAATATAATGTTGTTCGTAAGTTGTATTCTACTGCTTTGTCTGAAGGTTGAACGAGGAAATGATTGAGACATTGTTTGTGGTGAACAACTCAAATTTGAATATGAAAGATAACAATGGGAAGCGTCAGTCTTTCCCTTTGTTGAACCAGGAGAATCGAGTGCTTGATCCAAAGAAGTCACAGAACATAGCAATATTGTTAAGAGCACTTAATGTGACCACCGAAGAAGTTTGTGAAGCCCTCTTAGAAGGTAAAGTTAACATTGCTAAGCTTTGATACATGGCATGTATGGAAGCTTGTAACTGCATTGAAGGTGATTCAATATGTGAGCAATTGTCGTTGTTACTGAACTGCTTAGATATTTGATTGTATAATTTCCATCCAAATGTATTTAAGTTTGGAAAAGTTTTCCATCTCTAGCTGCAATTGCTGCTTGTGCCATTCATTCTTACACTTCTACATTGGTCCCGGACTTTTGTCTACGTGAACAGGCAATTCTGATTCAGTGGGTACAGAACTTCTTGAAAGCTTATTAAAGATGGCTCCATCCAAAGAAGAAGAACGCAAACTAAAGGATTTCAAGGATGAATCACCAATCAAATTAGGGCCTGCTGAGAAGTTTCTCAAGGCAGTGCTTGACATTCCTTTTGCATTTAAGAGAGTTGATGCAATGCTTTACATTGCTAATTTTGATTCAGAAGTTGAATACCTTCATAGATCTTTTGGAAATCTAGAGGTAAACTTTAATTATTGTATTGTAGACTCTTATTTGCCGCATTTGTTGATTAGATATTTAAGCACGTGATGCTTGTAAATCTCAGCATTACCAATATACAAGTCTATCCGATTTTGTGTGTAGATCCAGGATTCCAACTTTTTAACCATGAGAAGGATGTCTGTGTGGGATACTTTTATCTCCTTCATAGCCGTTCTGTATTAAACTAAATTATTTTCATCTGTTTTGAATTTGTGAGAACATTTTGAGCTTGTCAGCAGTCTTGTTACCTTGTCTAGTATATTTAACCAAAATATCTATCCCCAATGTCAGCCATTTGAGCCCATCATCTCTATCTTTGGACTTATGCCTCTGCATCAGCTCTTATGCCTTTTGATTCTTTGGTCTTACTGATGAAAGTTTGATAATGATGGAAAAACTGGATTTCACAACTAAAATTAAACCAAAAAGTATCACATTATGATTGAAGATTTCATACCTGAGGCTTAAGAAATTTTTGCCTATTTCTGTTTGAAAAATGGATTTTGTTTTGCCATTTTCCATTTTGTGGTGGTTTTCCAGCTGCTTTTCACTGTGTTATCCATTGTCAACAGGCAGCTTGTGAAGAACTAAGGAACAGCAAAATGTTTCTAAAGCTTCTAGAAGCTGTGCTCAAGACTGGGAACCGTATGAATGTTGGCACCAACCGTGGCGATGCCCATGCCTTCAAGCTGGACACACTCCTTAAGCTTGTTGATGTTAAGGGCACTGATGGCAAAACCACTCTCTTGCATTTTGTTGTACAGGAAATTATCAGATCTGAAGGTTCTCGAGTTTCCGCTTCAAACCCGAACCAGACAGCTGAAAAAAGTCAACAAATTACTTTTGAGGATGATATTGAATTTAGAAAACTTGGCCTGCAAGTTGTTTCTAGCTTGAGTGGGGAGCTTACCAATGTAAAGAAAGCTGCTGCAATGGATTCAGATGTACTTAGCAATGAAGTTGCAAAGCTTGCTGCAGGAATTACAAAAATTAGGGAAGTTCTGAGGCTAAATGAAGAACTTCCCCTGAAGGAGAGTAGCTTAAAATTTTCAGAGTTTATGAACGGATTTCTGAAGAAGGCTGTTGAAGAAATCGAAAGAATTCAAGTCCAAGGTAGAGCTGCTCTCTCTCAGGTGAAAGAGATAACGGAGTATTTTCATGGTAACTTAGCCAAGGAAGAGGCTCATCCATTCCGAATATTCATGGTGGTGAGGGATTTTCTTTCCACTCTTGACCATGTCTGCAAAGAAGTTGGGAAGATCAATGAAAGAACCATATACAGTTCGGTCCGTCCTATGCCCATGAATTCAACTCTTCAACCGGTTTTTCCAGGCTTCAGTGGAAGGCAGCATTATGACTCAGATGACGAAGGTGCACCATTCTCATCATAGAACTGATCTTTCATATTGGTCGAACACGTGCTGGAAATTATGGTACAGGCAAGATAGGGAGTTCTGGCATCCATTCGGTACCTATATATATATATATATATATAAATCAGCTGAAAGATTTTTTTTGTTTGCTCTTAAGATATAGAAGCAACTGCGTCAGAATGTAATAAAGTACTTTCAGTGCCGAAGTAGTTACTGCCTGTCATGTACATCTGTTAGAAAAATTTAAGTTTCAATCTTGATGTTTGAAGCTGAAATGTTAAAGGGTGATGGCTTTCATTTTTATTCCCTGCTATTCCTGAACAGGATTTTGATTACTTAAGCAGAACCTTAAAGGGTGAATGTTTAGATTCTCTGCAAGTATAAAAGAGAGGCGTAGTTGAAGTCGTGTAACGTGGGCAATAGCTTACTATATCATAATTAATTTTTTCACCTGAAGATAGATGCAAAGCCTACTGATAAGTATAAGAAAGGTATAACTAGTTAAAAACGGACAGGAAGAGAAATTAAATTATGCAAAATTACCGTTTTTCATAAACAAAATTGAAGAAAATGAATGCAAAGAGATTAAACTGCAGTCAGTCCAAAAACATGACAGCAGTTTATGTATGTTCTAATAGTAAAAGATTTTTCAATGTTAAATCAGTGAAAGACTTGTATACATTTAGAACCATAAAAAATTGATTGCAGGAAGAAGATTGCAAGTTAAATAAGTACATCTTGATTATGATATATTAACAACAACTAAATTTGTAATCTTTATTTTGCTTAGTAAAAGCACTACTATTTCTGGAATCTCAACATCTCTTATCAGGTCTCGTGAACTTGGAGAAAGACTCTGAAACTAAGGAACCAAGTCATGCACCACTTCATTTGCAATATTGGCAATGGAGAAACAACATTAACTTGGCTTGACAATTGGCATCCAAAACGTATGCTTATTCAAACAGTGTGCCTTTGGATGCAGGACGAGTGAATGGTTCTGATACTCTTGAACTGCAGGAAATCAAACCTTCCATCCACGTCTCAATACAATCAAGATGAGTCTAAAACTCAGAACTTGTTTGGTTACTCCGCTCCTCCGGAAAATTCACATCTAAAACTGTTAAACACATCTTCTTGCCAAGAGCTAATCCTCAATCATATGGAGTGATATAGTTTGGTTTAACATCCGCGTTCCAAAATGGAGCTTCATAGTTTCGGTTGGTTTTCCATCATGAGCTCAAAATCATTTGATAAAATTCAAGTCTTTTCTAGTATTCGTACAAACTGTCGGTTTGTTATAGACAATCCGAGTCTCATTGTCATAACCATCTTTTCTTTGAATGTAATGTGACTTTTCTTATATTATTTGGTGTTGTGTTTCAATAAATGCGAATGCTCATGATACTATGAGATGTGAATGCGACTAACCAAGTTTCAAGGGATTTATTGATTATATCTAGTGGACCATTTACAAGAATTAGGAGTAACGGCTGAACGAAATTTTGAATGACTTCGTCTCTAAGACATAAATGTTTTTCTTTGAATACAAAGTATAGAAAAACTTAACACAAAACAAATCAACCGATGGTCATACCCCGACGATACATAGTTCCTTGCTTATCTAGGAGTATAAAATACTTTGAGTCCATCGGAGGTTCTATAAGAACATGTAGTCCTGCGTGTATTCGCCTACCTACATTAGCCAGACTATCGACACTTTAGTTCCCCTCCATCTAGATGTGTTGAATCTTCACCTCTCACTCTCGATCCAGCACCACTCGTATGCTTTGTATCAAACAAGAGTTTTCAATCATTACTTTTTTAGAAGAGGACAAGATATTGATGACCTCTAGGGAATCCACTTCTAGTGTGATTTTCCGATAATCATGGTCCCATGCTAATTTTAGCCTCTCGTTAATTTCCCTTAGTTCCGTGACCAAGGGCGAGCATGCCCCAAACTTATTTAGAAAACCTCCACACCACTATCCATTGCAGTCCCAAAGAAGTTCTCTAGCCGTACCATCAGAAGAACTGTTTTACACCGCACCATCTGTATTAACTTTTATCCAACATGCCGACGGTAGTTTTCAGTTGACTAGGTGCCCGATAGGCAAACCCTGTATATTAGTTACTCGACTCGTCACTGCAATTGCTTGTCGGATCCAAGAAACATACTCCAATACTATGCGATGTCCAACTTCCGGCCACTTAAAGCCCTCTTCAAAAATACATTTGTTGCGCCACTGTCAAATATATCATCAAGACACGCCAAAATTGAGAGCCCATTTGACCTCCTGTATAGGGTCATTGATGGACAAATTAGACTGTAGCACTTAAGAATTAATTTGGGAGGTATTTTGGGCCTACAAGAATACCAAAATTAATTAACTTGATTCGAACTAAGGTCAAAGAAGACTTCAAAATAAATATGACCTCTAGCATGATAATATTCATGAACACAACCTCCAAGATGACTGCACCAGTAACTTTTAAAAAAATTAAAATTTGGGCCACAATTTCTAAAACGAGGGTGTTCGAGCCTGTCTCTATCTTCATAAAGTCACGTAATGATCTACAATTTCTAATATAGGCATGTCTCAGGCCATACTTGCTCGAAGTCTTAATTTTTGTTTAAGTATTTAAAGAGTGTTTCTTTTCAGTTTAGGGAAAATTTTGACATCTTTCTTTGTTGAGAACCGCGAGTGCTTTTTCTTATTCATCATTGAACTTCGAACTTACCAGAGAATTTTTTCTTTGTGACGTTCAATTACTTAATGAATTTGACTCTTCTTTCCTTATAATCAACAAGTTAATTCTCTTGACATATATGATTTAGCTTTATTGTGTTTGGTTCAAACTTGATTCAATGGCTCTCTAGAGTTTTAATCCTAGGTGGATTCGCATCAGTTAATATAATAGCTTGACTCGAAATCAAGTGTGGTTATCCTTTTATTTTTTATTGTTAAGCAAGTTTTATGTATAATCAAACTTGCAATACCCGTAAGAATATACATCGTATCTTGTAATATTAGAAGTTATTGCTCTCACGAGGATTATGCAATAGCTGACAATTTGAACATAACTTTATCTAAGGTATTAATAAATTGATTTAATTAAAAATAAATAACAAAAAGTAAAACAAATAAATAAACAAGACAAGTAAACAATACAATAGTTGAGCTGCTAAATTGAATGAAGGTTGATCAAGGATGAATGCTTATAATTTATTCCTTCATTATTTTATTCCCTTAACTATTATTGATCAAATTATGTATTGATCCTAGACTTCCTAAGGTATTGGTTACTCTCTCTCAAGACTTAATCAATTAATCTTAATTGAATCCAAAAATTTCAGATTTTGCAACCTTTCCATTTACAAAACTTTCCTAACATTTTTAATTAGATCTGAATTTATCAATTGGATAATCAATTTCTCATCCAAGATCTCTTTTTGAATGATCATTAGTTTGATAATTGTGTGACTATTAAATTGCCAACTCTCATTTCACAATCTAATTTGATTACTTTTGAATTTCTTTCTCGATTTGTTCACAATGCATGAGCATGCACAATTATCACAAGACTAGAATATGTATTGAAATCAACAATAAATAAAATCATGAAATAAATTCAGAATAATTCCTAATATGAGTTTAGAACTCCATAGATATGATAAAAATATTGGAAATCCAATTACACGTATAGGATGTTCTTCATTACAAAGTTGCAAACTTTAGCACTTTTGAAGGGGAGAGCTTAAGTGCACGGTAGATGTTAGACATTCTCAAAAGGAGTGAAATCAACAAGCACAAAAAGAGCTTGTCAAGAAGACACACGCTTTAAGGGATTCACATAAAGATCAAACCTTTCGTATAGAAAAAAATTAGAGATAAACTCAAAAGTTAGAAGTATTGCTCAGAATGCAAGTAAAAAAAAATGAAGCATTTGATTGTGACAAATCTACTGTTAGCAGAGCTTTAACAAAAACATAACTTGATATGGGCAACGGAATAGAGACAGAGGTGAGCTCGCTCCGTGCAACTTTGACACTCCACTTCAAAACTTGCTGTGGTCAGAAGGGGAAGTGACTGAGAAGGGACAAAGAAGCTTCATCTCCCCCTTCACAATGACCATAACCTTCATTATGGCCATATCCTGGGCTTGAACCATGACCTTAACCTTCACAACGACCCCCACCACCCCACGACAGTTACCACAGGATCCTAGACTAGCTCGTTATTTGGTATAAGAACCATCAGATGATGGCAAGAGTATGTGTTGGAGAGGAGGTAGCATTGCAGCAGAGAGGAGGTGTGACAAATAGGAGATTGGAAACCTATAATGAGGAGACGCTTCTAATATTCGATCGTACTAGACCATGTATAACCCAAAAATACAAAAATTTGCAATTTTCCACTGGTTGAGAGATTTATACAGTTATAGACACAGCCGTGTAGCACTTATTTGTTTCATATCCTTTTTTTTGTCGTGTTTTCATCTGAATTCTTCTACTTTCTTCAATTTCCTATTTCCATACACTCATAAACACATCAAGTACCTCTTAAAACATAAAATTAAGATCAAATTGTTGGTCTAAACCACACAAACACTTAGACACATAAAAACACTAGCAATAACATAATTCTAAGCCTATACACATGATAATCATCTTAGAAGCACTTGAAAACACACTTAAACATCTAGAAAATTTTGGTATAATTTACTTCTATCAATATTTCCACACTTAAACCTTTGCTTGTCTTCAAGAAAAATTAAAAACACAAACAACAAAAAAAACATAATTACATAATCATCCAATCATGCAACAATACAATAATGGTACAATATCCTCAAATCTTATGGAATTAAGTTAACCTTAAACATTAATCATTCAAAATGTGCCAACGTACTAACTTATTCCTTTCATGTTTAAATGCTTTGAATTGAATATGCATATTAATCAAAATACTAACACCCTATTCATACACCTATGGCACTTGTAAGCATGCACTTATTATTATTAATCAATTAAAAAGGCAAACTATCACTAAGTATCATTTCATAAAAATTCTTACTATTTTTTAAAAATAGCAAGGTTTATTTATTATAACACTATTTTTTATTTTTAGATTTTCTTGAACGATAACCTAGTTTATTGACAGGAAGGCAAATACCTTGTCATGAATGTCTATCAGTTACTCAAATCATCATCCATTATCATCACTTAGTCTGAAATTCTGCATTAAAGCAGAGTTTAGGGAGGCCTAATAGTACGCAGCCTTACTCCTACAGATTAGAGAGGTTGTTTCTAGTAGACCCACATGTAAATGTGACAATGAAAAAAGAAAAAAAAAGTACGTAGTGAAGTAATAATACAATACAAAACTACAAATAATTGATGCAGGTTAAAAAGAGTAAATAAATAAAACTAAAATAAAAATAATTTATTTATTTTATTCAAATAAACATAAAAGAAGTCATAAAATAACTAAATACATTAAAAAAAATACTTAGAATATAGTAATAATAAATAATTAAAATAAAAATAACTTCAAACAAATAAAAAAATAAAAAAATAAAATGTAGCATCATAATAACAATTTATCAAAAAGATGTCTAACTTATCGACAAGATGGACTTGTCAAGAAATTCACATACAAAACAAAACTTGCAAACAGTCATAATAAAGATGCATTCAAGAGTTAAAAGCAGTAGTCATAATGTATGTAGCAACAAAGATAAAACAATTAGAATGAGATAGATATAACGTTACTCTTTTATAAACACAAATCCTGATATTAGGAGTAGGACTAGAATCTGAGGCGTTCACACTCCTACAACTTAAAAAACTCCACTTCACCACCTGCCCAAAGCGCAACATGAAAACAACACGAAAAGCCAAATAGAAGAAACATAAGGGTGTTTTAAATTTAAAAATGCAATACTTTGGATATAAGCCAATGAGCACTCAGTTGCTAACATAATCAAAAGAGGAGTTGTATAACAAAAAGTAATGAATAACAAAAAGTAAGAAACTTTTACATTGAATTGCTTCCAGTACAACATAGTTCCAGGAAAATAATTCTCTAGAAAAGACAAGATTTTGAGAAGAAAACTGTGAAAAACAACCTGACAATACTAAAAAAAAAAGTCCTCAAAACCTAATTTCTGTTCTCTCTGAAAAATGCACATAGGCAAAACAAACCAATAAGGCAAGTCACAAAAATCCCTAGACTTATCACTAAAATCAGAAGAAAAGAACCCTAAAACAACACCAAACTACATAAAAAACAAAGCACTAATAACCACATAGTACCATTTCCAAAGAAAACCCAGATCTCAAATCTACAAAACAAATAAAAGGGTCCTCAGTTACTAAAATATGTCACATTTTTTATTTAGCTTAGTTGGAGCGTCATTCTAGCCTTTTGATGCAAAGACAAATATTTTATCGTGAATACCATCCGTTACTCATCTATATCAAAACTCTCAACTGGCTATCAATTCTATTCTTAACCTAATATTTGTTTTGAAAGGGCCAACATAATATGAATTTATTTAACATACATCTTAAAAAAAAAACTTTCTTGGCCTACCTCATTTCTTTTTAGTTAATTACTCTCATGAAAGTGTACTAATAATGCTAACAAGTTTAAATGACTATAATTATAAATGTATACAAAAAAAAGTGATAAAATGAAAAACTAAATGTCATATCCTAATTAACATACATATTCATTCCAAAGATACTTAAAACAAAAAGTTCCCAAGTTACTATGCTTTTACAATTTAAATGACCATGTTCAAAACTAAACTAATTTCATTCAATTCTTGCCATTGACACTTGACACAATTCACACGTGCAACAAATTATTTACACTATATCAACCTAATAAAAAACTAACTCAATACAAATGCCAATTTACACACAAAAATGACATACAAAGTATATATATCTCTACACTTGAACAATACATTGCCTTCAATGTGGAAAACAAGCAATACAAATAAAGATTAATAAAGAACATTAAATAAAAAGTTAAAGCAAAAATACTTATGATATTCCGGCGGTGATGGTGTAGGTGTTGGAATTTGGAGACACTCTATGTAATAAAATTTCAGCAATTCATTTCCTACAAAATAAATATAAAACAATAAAAATACCAATAAAGTAAAATAAAAATAAAAAATAAAACTTGTCCTAATTCTTGAGTTGCCTCCCAAGTAACGCTTAGTTAACATTGCTAGCTTAATGTGCTCTTCTATACTCAACCTGGGTCTATTATGAGTGACTTGCGTCCACTCGTGTCGCCTAATTTCAATTTTATAGCCTGTAAATAACCTACATATTGTAAGATAATTAGATAGACATAATTAATCAAATTAAGAAAACCTAGTAAGTTCAACAATGTCCTTTTTTGTAAAAAAACTGTCAAATAAAATACAGAATAATGAACTCCCTGAATCATTAATTGAATCCAACAATTTGTCCTCTAAGAAGGTGACTTTTTCGTCCTCTTCCTCAGTCACCCTCGTCTCCTCTTTGGCTTCTGCTTCTGCTTCTTGAACAAAGACTTCCTTATTTTTTTCAAGCTCTATGTTCGTTCTCTTCTTCTTCATTTAAAGATTTGACTACATCAATTCTTACGAATAAGCTGCCCTTCTTCGAATTCTTTAATACCTTATTTATATTGAAAATCACTTGTTCATCAGCAATTCGAAGGATGAGGTTATCTTCATAGACATCTACCAAAGCTCTTCCATTGATAAAAAATTTTAGATCAAGAATATGTGGACATTTTCGATCTGCTTTAAAGTCTAGCACAACAAAATCGACATGAATGATAAACTTGTCCACTTTTACAGGCACATCTTCCACCATGAAAACAGTTTCTTTATTGATTGATCTGCCAATTGAATAAGCATTGAAGTTGGCTTCATATCTCTCAGCCCCAGTTTCCTAAAAATCAATAAAGGCATAAGGTTAATACTTGCACCTAAGTCACATAAATATTTTTCAAATTCTAAATTACCAATGACACGGGGTATCGAGAGGCTTCTTGGACCTTTCAACTTTGAGAGCATTTGGTTGGTAATTATGGAGCTATAGTTTTCTGTCATGGCGACTATTTAATTGTCATCCCAAGTGCACCATCCCAAGTGCGCTTGTTTGATAAGGTGTCTTTGAGAAACTTTGCGTATGTGGGCAAATGTTTCAACGATTCCATAAAAGACAAGTGAATTTGCAATTTCTTCAGCTTTTCTACAAACTTTGCAAATTGCATATCCAATTTGTTCTTCTGAAGTCTTTGTGGCAATGGTATTTTTGGTGGATAAGACAAAGGAGGAACATAGGGATGATCCCCATTCTTTCTTCATCCTTTTCTTCTTCTCTTGATCCTTTGCAAGGTTGGTTTCTACTTGTTTATCCGCTAGTTGTTTTAGCTGTTTCCCACTCCTAAGTTTGATCTCCTTTAATTGCTCACTTGAATTTACTTCCATATTTCTCAAAAGGATTCCCCATTTTTTGTAGACAATGCATTGGTCAACTGGCCCACTTAAATCTCTAGATTGTGAATAGAAGAAAGTGTGAATCTGTACTACTTGCTCGAATTGCCCTTCTAGACTCGTGAGCTTGTCCAATTTTGAATCAATTGCACTGGACTTGTCCATTTGGAATCTAGGTGGACCTTGATTACTCAACTGAGTCCTTGCATTGTTAGACTAAGAAAATTTTGGGTGATTATGCCACCCTGAATTTTATGTGTTCAAATAAGAATGATTACTTTCCTGACCAAATAGTGACCCATTAAACTTGAGTTGCTCCACGTTTTTATTTTCCACTGGGAAGCAATCAACTGTGATATAGCTCTCATGTCTGTATAGCTTGCTTCGGTACTGAATTGCTTTCAATAGAGAGAAAGAGGTGGTTATCAGTTTGTTTAATTTCTTTCTTAGATTGGCGATCTTAGCCTTCAATGATGTTACTAAATCTGTAACACTCATTCCTTTTGGATCCAAGAAGGTTGACTACTATCTACTTTTTTCCGATGCCCAAAGACAACTATTATTTATCATCTCTTGTAATAGATTGTGGGCTACTTGCACTTTTGGTCATGTAATTCCTTGATGATAGGCATTGAACCCTGGCCTCATGAAGTTCAAAAGGATCTTTTGCTCTCCGTGATGTATTTTCTCTACCATTGTTCTTTTAATCTCTTCTTTGGCATTTAACTGTTTGGATTCCTCATTCTTGCCTTCTGATGTCTTGATTAATGTGTCTTTTACTTTGCATCCAAACTCTCTTTTTTGAAAATTTTTTAATTTCTTATGATTGAGTATTGCGATCACAAGAAAGGGTAACAATTACTTAAATGAAAGGAATTCAAATCATTCTAATGCTAAAATCCCTAGCAACGTCGCTAAAAATTTGTTAAGCAAGTTTTATATATAATAAAACTCTCAATACCCGTAAGTATACAGATTGTATCTTATAGAATAAGAGGTTATTATTCCCATGAGGATTATGCAATAACTAACAATTTAAACCTAAACTTTATCTAAGGTATTATGAAATTAATTTGATTAAAAAAATAACAAAAATTAAAACAAATAAATAAACAAGACAATAAATAATAAAATAGTTAAGCTACCAAGTTGAATGAAGGTTGTTCAAGGATGAATGGTTAGGATTTATTCTTTCATTATTTTGTCCCATTAATTATTATTGATCTAATTATATGTTGATCCTATATTTTTTAAGATATTGATTACTCTCTTTTAAGGCCTAATCAATTAGCCTTAATTGAATTCGAAAATTCCAGATTTTGCATCCTCTATATTCACCAAACTTTCCTAATGTTTTCAATTATATCTGAAGTTATCTATCGAATAATCAATTTCTTACAGAAGATCTCTCTTCGAATGATCATTAATTTGATAATTACATGACTTATTAAACCACCAACTCTCATTTCACAATCTAATCTGATTACTTTTGACTCACTCTCTCGATTTGTTGTCAAAATATGAGCTTGTACAATTATCACAACACTAGAATATGTATTGAAATCAACAATGAATAAAATCACAAAAAGAATTCAAAATAATTCCTAATTTGAGTTTAGAAGTCCATAGACATGATAAACATCTTAGAAATCCAATTCCACATCAAAGATAACGAAAGAAACAAAAAGGAAAAGAGAAAAAAATTGTTTAATGCTTTGATATGGAATGCTCAAATTTCCTAATGCTCTTTTTGATCTCTCCACTTTGATTCAATTTGATTTGTGGCTTCTGCCTTTTTTATGTCTTTCACATTCTTAAATAGTATTTTAGGATCCTAGAGTTGTTTCTAAGGTTTTTCCACTTCATTCGGTTCCAAAAATAGCTCTAAAAAGTCAAACCAAAAGGACTCGCTAGTTGGAAAAACTGAAATTTGCAATTTTCACAAGTTGAGAGACTTACATAGCCATAGACACAGCCATGTATCCCTTATTTGCTTCATATCTTCGTTTTGTTCACATTTTCATTTGAATTCTTTTACTTTCTCATTTGAATTCTTTTACTTTCTTTACTCTCTTATTTCCATACACTCACAAACACATCAAATACTTCTTGAAACATAAAATTAAGGTCAAATTCTTACTCTAAACCATACAAACACTTAGAACACATACAAGCACTAACAACAACATAATTCTAAGCCTATATACATGATGATCATCTAACAAACTCTTAAAAAAACACTTAACCATCTAGCAAAACATAGTATAATTTATACCTATCATTTATATCGTTCAAATTCTACTACATTCCTTTGATAAAAAAATTTATGTTCTTTGAGATCCTTTTTCATTCTATTCTTGTTTCTAAAGTTTTAGTCCACAATCAAATTATGTCATCATCTTATTTTAGAGTTTGTTTATATCTCTTCTTATGTTAGGGATTTTCCTTGTTCAATCCTTTTTTGTACTTTTCATATTAAGATTGTTCTAAAACCTTATTATTTGCGTTATTATCTTATCAAAGAAAAGAAAAGAAAAGAAAAGAAAAGCAAAAGAAAAGAAAGAGAAGTGGTGCATGAATGGTGGCCTTAATAACTCATTACAATTATGTTTTGAAATGCTATCCTTTTATTTTATTTGATTTCCATATTTCTTGTTTGTCTCATGAGTTATTTGCTCTTCTTGAACAATAGTTTTTTATTTTTTTGGACTTTACGAAGTTAACATTTTGTTTGAGATTATTTGTTCTTTAAATAACTTGTGAAAGAAGTAAATGGTGAAAAAAATCAAAAGAATTTGATATTAGCATTAGGAAAAGACAAATAAAGAGTTAAACATAAATGGGTTGTCATCTTTCAAATTATGCACATGAGGGAGTGTGTGAGAAATTTTTTTTATTAACTTTTCTTGTAGCTTTCAGATATGTATTCTAAAGGTAGTTCATCACTAAATGAGGAGAAAGATAACTCATACTTTATACAGGCTATACAAAAATAATTTGAAAGGATGAATATGATGTATACTAAGATGAGGGATATATTAGAGAAGAAATCATATCAGATTGATGAATTACAAAGGAGATGACAACCCCTAATACCATAACGAGGGGAGGTATAATATGTATAATCCAATCACTCAAACAAAGCTTAATGAGGAGAATGATAAATTACATGTTATATGTCAACATGGAATTGAAGATTGAAGGGGACAAGTTTAGAGCTTAGCGAGGAAGGCGTGATTGGAAGCAAAAAAGGAAGCCTATCATTCGAGAAGGAGTGGATGAGAATTTTGATAGCATCAGGATGGCCGTATCTTCCTTTAAAGGTAAGAATGATATAAAGCTTATTTTGAGTGAGAGACAAAGGTAGAATTGATCTTTAATTACCATAATAACTATGAGGAGAAGAAGTTAAATAATAGTAGTAGACTTTTCGATTATGCCATCATTTGTTAAGATAATATGGTTAATAATATGAGAAGAAATTGTGAGTGACCCATAAAGACTTGGACTAAATTGAAGGCTCTTATAAGGAAGAGATTTGTGCCATGTCATTATTATATAGATTTGTATAAGAGGTTATAAAGTCTTAGATAAGGATTAAAAAATGTTGAAGACTATCATAAGGATATATAGGTAGTCGTGATCTGAGCCAATATAAAGGAGGATAGAGAAATGACCATGGCTAGGTTCTTGAATGAGTTAAGTAAGATATAGCCAATGTTTAAAGATATATCACTATATAGAGTTGGAAGAGATGGTGTATATGGTAATGAAGGTGGAGAGGCAACACAAATTCAAAGAGTTATTAAAGTATCCCATTGGTACTAGTAACCCTTGGAGACCTAATTAAAAAAAGGATGATAGGACTTATCTGAGTCCTTTTAAAGTAAACGAGAAGTCACCTAATCTTAAAGGGTGTCTATTATAAGGGAAAAGATAAGATTGACTCTTAACCCTCTCAAATATAGACACTAAATGCTTTTATTATTTAGGAATATGACATATTGCGTCACAATACCCAACTAAAAGGGTTATAACTAGTAGGAATGATGGAGAGGTGGTAGTGAGAGTGATTCATAGGAAAAGGAGGTTATAACAATGTTGATGATTATAGTGATAAGGGTTTGGAATATGATACTGAGGGCGAGGTGTTTATTACTAGAAGAACATTAAGTTTTCAAATTAAAGAGGATTAGCTAGAATAGTAAAGGGAGACCATCTTCTATATAAGATTTCATATTCATAACAAGGTATGTATTATGATTATTGCTAGAGGGAGTTACACTAACATATCAAGTACTTCTTTTATATAGAAAAAAGATTTACTATTGTGAAGCATCTAAATTAGTTCAAACTTCAGTGGTTTAATTAATATGGGGAGATCAAGGTGAATAATGATGAAGTCTTTTATAATGTGGTACCTATGCAAAAAGGACACATACTACTGGGAAGACCATGGCAATATGATTAGAGGGTTACATATAATACTTTCAAGAATAACTATGCCTTTCTAAAGGAAGGCAAACCCATTACTCTTATACATTTAACTCCTAAGTAGATATTTGAGGACTAATTAAAGCTAAAAGTAGAAAAAAAAGAAAAAAGGAGCTAGAGAGAAAAGAAAGAGAGTAAGGGTGAGAATTCAAAAGAGAGAGAGTTATTTGTGAGAGATAAAGAGAGGGAAAGTAAGAGTTCAAACAATATAGAGAGCGAATAGTGAAAAAACCAAGAAACAAATGAGTTACTATATAAAAAGGAGTAATATTAGGAATGCATTTCATACTAATAAGTAGGTTAGGCGATTGGACTCGACCACACGCCAGGCTCGGGTTAATTGGGCCTCGGTCAGGCTTAGTTTTCTGGCCCGGTCTGAGGCCCGACAGATAATGACAAAATGATGTCGCTTTGTCCGAAACAAAGTCATTTTGAAAATTTTTTTTAAAAAATAAAAAATCAGTCTGGGCTGGGGCCCGAGTAGCCTTTGGCACTACCCGACCCATTGCCATCCCTACTAATAAGCTTATGGTTATACTTTATATAAAGAGACTTATGTCAATATTAAAGAGCTCCATACATCTTTATCTAGTGTTTGTATTTCCTTATTTCAATAGTATGAGGATGTGTTGGATGACAATGTTCCTAATAGATTACCACTCGTTAGAGGGATCAAGCATCAAATTAACTTTATTGACCCACTTACAGGATTAATCACTAGGGGAAAAAAAGAGATATAAAGACAAGTAAAATAGTTGATAACTAAAGGGTAGATGAGGGAGAGCATGAGTCCTTATATAGTTCTAATACTTTTAATGCTTAAGAAGGATTATAGTTACTGCATGTGTGCTGATTGCAGAGCTATCAACAATATAATGATAAAGTATCCACATCCTTTCTTTATATTAGATAATATGCTTGATGAATTGTATGGTTTTTGCATATTTTAAAAAATTGACTTGAAATGTGAGCATCACTAGATTAAGATGTGAGAAGGTGATGAATAAAAAACTGCTTTTACTACTAAATAGGAGCTATATGAGTGGATTGCAAACTCATAAGCAATAAACCATGAAACAAAGGATATGATTCATAGAATTCCATAAAATCCCATATGGAACGTAATGGATTATTTAGGTGACAACTTAAGAGTTATTATATTATGGATTGTCATATATAAGTTAGACATGCTTAGTGATTGACTCCTAATCCTATATAAAGTTTTGTTTACACCAAAGATTTGAAAAAGTCTTATTTTTATGTTGGTATATTAAACTTGGATTTAATGTAAACTTCCACATAAGTGGAATGAATTTTTATCTTGGAACTATTTGTTATTGTTATAGATTTATGTTGGATGTTTTTATTATACTACATATAAGGTATTTCTGATTTATATATCATCTAGTAATTTTCAATCACTATGTGATTTTATAGCATACTAGATTATGTCATATTAGTCAAAATTGCATAAGTCAAGTAGTTAAAAAAGGCCTTTTAGGAATTTAAATAGATTTACCTATTTATGAACATTATTTAGCTAGTAAAATGACAAGAAAGCCATTTAAAAAGGGAACATGAGTTTTTAATCCATTTTAATTATTCATTCAAGCATTTATGGTTTAGCTAGTAAAATGGCAAGAAAGCCACTTAAAAAGGGAACGTGAGTTTCTTATCCATTATAATTATTCATTTATACATTTATGGTCCAATGACTATGAGGATAAGACATGAGTGTATATTTCATCTCTTTTATAAACGACTATACTTGGTTTAATCATATTTAATTTTTCATAAATTAAAAGCATTAAAATAATTCATAAAATATATAAATTTGGTGGAAACCAATCAATAAAGAAAAATAAAAGCTTGAAGAACTAATTAAGGATAGAATACTTGTATGATAAGCTTAAGACATTATACGTGAAAAAGGAATAGAAAGAAAAATGAATATTCCTTGAACTCCAATAAAATGGCATTACAAAAACATAAAGCATTCTAAATATGATTAGGTATATAATGACATAAACAAATTTACCTATCACCTATTGGGGAGCCACTCATATACTTAATCGTGTGCCTACAAAATTAATTATAAATACTTCGTAGAGTTACGGACAAATAGAAAACATGGTATGAAAAACCTAAGAATATGAGGTGTGTTGCCTATTTTCACGATCTCTTTAAAAAAATAGAAAACTAGGCCATAGAGAAAAAAAGTGCCTGTATTAGATATTCTAAACACTCAAAAGGATATGTATTAATAGGCGAATAAAGTATCAAGGAGTAAATAAATTTGAACGATAAAATGTCATATTTTTAGAAAATGACTTTCCAAAGCAGGGTGAAATAGCAAAAGACCTGTTTTTATACAAAACTTATGATCAAAGTGATTTTGTGTAGAGAGACTCCATTTGAGTGGGAGCAATCTAGAAAATAAAAAATTAACTTAAGATTAATTAAGATTGTAACCTAGTATGAATTCATCTATTGTATTTAATCCAAGTGGGAGTATTCAGGACATTAATAAATTGGGATCTTATGAATCTTATTTAAGTGCAAGTAATTGTGGAGTAATTCTCTGATGTCATTTTGAATTAAAAGGAAATTTCATATGGTTATGTCATAAAAAGTAAGCGAGCCAAGAGATATAAATAACTCTTATTAATCATGTTAAAGAAGAATGGATGAAAGCATTAAAAGAGGAAATGACTTCTTTGAGCTCCAATCAAGTGTGAGACTAGGTTGATTTTCCTAAAGGGCAAAAAGAAATTATGAACAAATTCTTAAAGTAAAACAAAAGGTTGGTGACAATATCAAAATATATAAAGCATGTCTTATAGCTAAAAGATATAAACAATATGAAGGAATTGATTATGGAGGGACAACTTTAATAATTGTGAGATTTGTTTTATTTTGATTAATCATGGATATAATAGCCATCCTGGATCCTGAATTACATCAAATGGATGTAAAGACTGTTTTTTAACAAAGAATTAAATGAAGAAATCTATATAGAATAACTTGTATGTTTCATTAAGACAGTCCAAGAATAAAAAATATATCGATTGTTGAAATCAATTAAAAGCCTAAAGTAGTCCTTAAGATAATGGTGCATTCATTTTTATAATGTAATTATTTACTATAATTTTCAAATAATTGATGAAAACCATTATATATACATCAAAGATCTAAAATAAATTTGTTATTTTATCTTTATACGTAGAATATAGTTTGATTGTTTGTAACGACTATGAGTTTTTTAAGCAAATAAAAAATTGGCTATTATTCAAATTTAAAATGAAACATATGAGTAAAGCTACATATAATATTGGAGTAAAGATTTTAAGAGATTGTTTAGAAAAGAACATTGTCTCTTTTGTAAGCGACATATATTTAAAAAATTATTTAATTATTTCGTTTGTAAAAATCAAGTCAGTTGATAATCATATTATTAAAGATGAAGGTCCCAATCAAAAGATTTATCCAATAATACTTTAAAAAAGGGAATAAATGAAGAAATTTTCCTATTCTAATCTAGTTGGAAGTATCATATTTGCAAGGAGGTATACACGATTAGATACTTATTATGCTCTAAGAATAGTGAGAAAATATTAGTCAAATTCAGTTCAAACATATTTTATAACATTAAAGAGAATATTAAGTAATTTAAAGGGTATTGCTAATTATGCATTGTGCTATCAAGATAATGATCTATGTGTAAAAGGTTATGTGGATGCAAATTAGGGAGAAAATTTAAATGAGACAAAATCTACCTCTTAATTTTTTATTACTCAATAAAGGTGCATTATCATGGAAAAGCGAAAAATAATATTGTGTTACTTTATCCATAATAGAAGTTGAATTTATTGTAAATAAAACTATTTAGCTTAAACATTTCTTAGTTCATCTAAGGGTCGCTAAATATGGTCCAATATTAAGTAACAATCTTTTTTATAAAAGATTTCAATCTTTATTGTAAAATTTAATATATAACTATCAAGTATAATTACATGAAAGATATAATTACACAAGGTGAAGTAAACATGAAGTATATATTTATACATGATATTTTGGCAAACTTAATGACAAAGTTGATTTAAAGAGATACATACATTAGGCAAATGAAGTTACTAAGATCGTTTAGATATTGAGATAATATTAATAAATATTTATAAATATATGTTTATCATTATGTTATCATGGCTCACTGTACTATATGGATTGATGTTGTTTATTATTTGATAAATATTATTTAATACTTGATTTTAATGTATGTTTGCTTTGTATGAAATATTTGAATACAAATCAAAGGGTATGTTAAACAAATAGAAGATTGACCCTCTCACATAGGCAATCTCCTCTAGTATTTGTAACAGATAGAGATGATATAACTTTAAAATTTATCATCTAGGTGATAATTGAGTGCAGGAAGCTTAAACCATAAATTCCACCTTAAATAATAACAATAAGATGAAACAGGTTTGAAGTGATTAAATGGTTACTATATTTGTCTTAAGTTACCAGATATGAGTTTTAAAAAGATGAGTTTATAGTATACTAAGAAACTCAAGTTGGACACTAAATATATCTGCACCAATATCTATACGCCATCTTATGAATAGAAGAACACTTTAAATGAAAAGAAGTTAATACTATATCATATGACTCCTACAATATATGTAAAATCGATTATGAAAAGGGATTAATATAAGTCATAAGATCTTAAATTATATTACATGAGACCTTAGAGGTTAAATGAGTCATGAGTCTTATAATATACCCTTTTAACTCTTATTTAATTCTTAAAAATTAAATTTAATGTTTGTTACTTTAAAGTGTTACTAAAGGATCATATGTGATGTGATCTTTTAAAACAATTCTAAATTAAATACAATTTTAGAAAATTTAAAACAAGAGAAGATTATTTTGATTGGTAACTCATATAAAAAATGTATTCAAACATGACCATTGTCTCTTAAAGAAAGAGTTAAATACAATTATGACTTAATGAAACAAATAAAATTAAACAAAAATAAGGATGCGAGATATGATTTAGAGTGTATCATATAAAATCTACTCAAGGATCTATTTATTAATTAAGGTGTTATATATTTCTAACAAATTTAAAATAATAAAATCTTGTCATATATTGGTCATATGGATTACTAGACAAATATGAGAATTACAGAATTCTAATCAATTAATCTCATCATATGTGAGTGAGAGATAATACATGAAACACCTATAATAATATGGATAATCAATTACACATTATGATAACTACTTAATAACCAAGACAATTTTAATAGTTTCAAAAACTATAATATATAAGGTATTATTTTTAAAAACAACATAACTGAGAAAATCATAAGAATTCTGTATGAAAGTAAAATTCATTTTTTAATATGTGAAAAGATAGAAAAAAAATTTATAAATACTTTTCCTCTTATCAATAATTTAATTATCATGTATCTAAAATTTTATAATCAAATTCTTTCATCTAGTGTATTTGGAATGAACTGAGATTATTGTGATTCGAATCACTCAAAATAAGTGAGTCAAATTTTATGCTTTAGGAAGTAATGTTTGAATTATATTTAATTAGATTTTTTTTGGGAAAAACTATTTTTTTTCATTACAAAGTCTTGTCAAAAGATCCAATACCAAATATAGCCAAAAGTTGTGATAATCTTATTTTTTGATGCAAATTGGCTTTCTACGTTACAAATATATTTATTATGCCTTGAACTTTTGATTAAAATTTCTTACAACTTCATATATGTTATGCTACAATCATTATCATAGTTGAGCTCCACATAACTAATATGCTCCTTGCCAATCTCTTTGACTTTGAACATATGGACATACATTACCATTACTAAAATGTTCTTAAATTTGGACAATAAAGAGATTGTATAGCTCGTCAAAAACTTTGTTACATTCGTTACTTCCTTATTTCTCTATTGAATTATTATTGTCTACACTCATATTGTTTAATAATAAAGATGAAATTAAAATGTGCAGGTCATCTCTTTTTTTAGTTTTGTTATGTACAACACTTTCCTTATCTATTTGAGAATTAGGATTAATTATGAAAAATGTAAAAGTTTGAGGTTAATATGATAAAAGAAAAGTTAAAGGTCAAAAGCTTAAGAATAATAAAATAAAACTTTTTTCCTAAAAAGGACAAAAGGGTTAAATTAAGTCTTAATATTTCACCATAATCCAATTTAAACTCAAAGTTTTAATATGTTCAAAAAGAACCCCAACATTTCAAAAAATTCAATTTGAAACCCAACTTAACATCTTTGTTAGCTCTCCATTACATAGGGATGTCAACGGCCCTTGCCCCGGTCCTACCCCTCATTGGATGGCCCGTAGGTTGGAGCTGGGCGGACTGGGCGGTCTGTGGCCCACCCTGCCCCATCCTTATTTTTTATAAAAATTTACAAAATAACGTCATTTTTGACAAAATTACGTTGTTTTTGTTGTTTCGGTAGGCCACTTGCCAAAATTGCCAATCCTACCATTACAAAAATCATATATAGTATTTTTGATTTTTTCTATGGACTCGTTACTATATGTACATCTATATGACAAGTAGAGTCCAAAAAATTAAAAAATATATTTATAGGCAATGAACCAGATAACAATGATAGGGGTTTTTCTCAAGCCAGACGACAATTTGGAAAACACCAAAATGTTTCCATCTAATTCTCAGTCTAGTTCAAAAGAAAAAATGATGTTGACTCCCTCAAATTCTCAATACATAATCTCTCTTTGCATCTTTATTCCTCTGGCAATCCTCCAAACTTCTTCTCATCTTTGTTTCTTTGTTGCTCTGGCAGTCATTGAAACTTGTCTTCTAGTTTGCTCCCTCTATTCCACTTGTAATTTTTAGTACTTGGCTTCTCTCTTCCTATATTTGGTGTGGTTTCTCTATTATATCTTGGTTAACTCAATCCCTTCACTTCCTAATTTGATATCGTTGATTCGTGTTCTTCTATGTTTCTCTGCCAATTTCTAATCATATTATTAATGACAAACTCTTTTGATATCTACTTTTGCTAAAGTCTATAAAATTATATTTTTTATTTGAAAAAAAAGCATAGGTATAGGTTGTTGATCAAAACCTAACATTTCACTTATTAACATGAATATCATTTAGTTGTGTGCTTACCTGATTGATAATTTGATTCCTATAAGATTATATTTATGTCTCAAGTTATAGTCTAATATATGGACTCTGCTAATAATTTGTTTGTTTTGAAATTGTGTTTCACATTGTCAATTGACACTATATAGTTTTGTAATCAAGATAGACAAGGACATATCTGTTCTATAGAGTGAAAAAGTTTGAAAGAAGGAGAAGCATAAATGATACAAAGGAATATGATAAGCACTTAAAAATTATGAAGTAAGACATTAAGAAGTTGAATAGAGAGAAAAAGGAGATGAGGTTGATGTTATTTAATATAATTGGAGGATTTATTTCAGTTTTTGTTTCATTATTCATCTTCTACTACTACAAGAAAAAAATACATTGCCGATGAAACACATTCCGTCAGTAATTAGCAACAGAAATAGACATTTTGTCGGTAATGTTGACGGATTTATCGACGGACATAACATTAATTGGTAAATGTAGAGGAAAAATACACCTGCGAGTTTTCCGTCGTACTATAGCGACGAAATTTCGAATTCCGTCGCAAAATTAGGCAGCAACACTTGGCGGGAAATATGGAGAAATTGAATACCAATGGAACCACTTTTTTGTCGGTGAAATATCGACGGAACAAGTTTTCCGTCAATAAAAGCTGAATTGTTCATAAATAAAATGACGTCGTCTAGTTTTAATACAAACGACGTCATTTTTTGATCATAGTTTTTAACCCAACCCCCACCTCTGCTGTTTTTGTTTCCGACGTCTTCTCTGTGATTTCGTTACTTCCACCCTCAATTTTTTCTTGGTTTTTGGTTCATTGTGCATCATTTTCAAGTAACATCTCTATTGAGTTTATTTTTTCTCCAAAAAACAAAGGTCTTAGATGCTTATATATATATATACCGTGGGTGGGTGTTGGGTGGTGGGTTTGGTTATAATTGTTGGTTTATGCATTTTTTTGTTGAATTGTTGGTTTATCTATTGTTTAAATGCGTTATTATTGGTAAATAATGAAAAAATGTAGTTATTTGGTTATTAATTAGAGATAATTTGAGTTTCCTATAAATTGTTTGATGAAATGTCTCTTAGAACAAATCATTCTAATTCCAAGTTTAGTATAGTAGGAAAGACACTAAACCAAAATCAAAATAAAAAAGAACATTTTAACATAGCATCGGATTTGTA
>JANIIA010000005.1:9275537-9285813 GCA_027478495.1 Erythroxylum alaternifolium | reverse complement strand
TCCTGGGCCTCCTGCCTAGTCATGGCATAGACCCTCGCCTGTGACTGTGGTCGGCTGCCCCGACCCTCAGTCCTCCCTGCTGAGCTCCCAGCTCTCACTCTGACTCTCCCTCGACCCCTCTGTCCAGGTCCACTAGCCCGACTCTGCTGCACTGTGGTATTACTCCCAGTGCGCCCACTGATAACTGGCTGAACCTCTACAGTAGCAGGACAGTCCCTGATCTGATGGTCCATGGAGCCGCACTTGAGGCAGGCTCCTGTCAATCTCCAGCACTCTCCCCTGTGTCTCTTCTCACAGTGCTCACACACTGGAGGCTGTGTATACCCTGATCCTCTGCCACTGCCACTGCCACTACTATACTGTACAAATCGGCCCCTCTGTCCAAAACCTGACTGTCTGGCCCCACCTGATGCTCTGAACACTCTGCTCTGGCGTCTACTGACGCTCCTACTAGAACCACCCTGACTATCACTGGGCCTCTTCCCCCGAGACCCCTGTCCAGACTCAGCCTGAGTCGCCCTCATGAGCTGCTCAATCCTCACTGCAGCAGCTCTGAGCTCAATGAATATAGCTCTGATCGAGTTTGCCTACAATAATCATTTCCATAGTAGCATCAGGATGACACCATATGAGGCATTGTATGGGAGGAAGTGTAGATCGCCTCTATATGGGGATAAAGAGGGTGTCAGGATGATTGAGGGCCCGGAGTTGATCCAGGATTGTGATCCAGATGAGAGATTTGATTATGCAGTCTCTCTTTTACAGAGTTCTGCCTATCAGTGGTGGAAGACTGTCCCAGGCAGTACCACCAGACCTTGCTTATTGACATGAGATGATTTTCTGATGCCCAGGATGACCTACGGGCGTCCCGGTGCGTACCCTAAGATAATGGGGTGTTACATAGTGACTCCTCCTCAATAAGGTAATAGACATCTGAATGCACTAACTTCAATATCTTGCACTAACTTCAATATCTCTAACTTCCTTATAGGTCTTCTCTTAAAAGAGACTCTATGTTGCTTTTTAGCCAAACAATAATCATAAAGGTTACGTGGTAGTGTGTTCTTAACTGGGATAAGGAATTTACCAGTCAACAACTTTAATTCTTTCTCACTCATATGTCCCAATTGTAGATTCTATAGATTTAGAAAAGTTTCATGTTTGACTGTGTATCATTTTCTCTTGAAAGAGACTCTATGCTATGTTATAGCCAAACAATAATCACAAGGATTAAGTGGTAATGTGTTCTTAATTGGGATGAGGAATTTACCAACCAAGAACTTTAATTCCTTCTCACTCGTGTATCCTAATTTTTGATTCCATAGATTTAGAGAAGTGTCATATTTGATTATGTATTATTTTCTACCACCACATACCTTTAAGTGTGTCTTCTATAATGTGCAAAATAATTCTCCTCGAGTAATAATCATTGCTCCTTTGGATAGTTTCCACTTCCTTTTCCCAAAAGTGTGCTAAATTCCTTCTTGATCTAATACATTAGTCGATAACAGATTTAGCCTTAGATCAGAGATATGTCGTACATCTCTCAAGGCCAATAAGCATTTTTCATTTGTCTAAACTCAAATATCATCCATACCGATAATCTTGGCAAAACTTTAGTTTAACATCTTTACACTCTTAAATTCTCCGCTCTTATAGTTTGATAAGTACTTCACTTTTGGAATATAATGATAAGATCATGTGTTAATTAGTCACTCAAAACCCTAATTACTGACATGAAAGCATTCAATTGTTGCACAAAATAGGGACATTTCATCACCTATGATTCAAGTTGTTGTAGTTGTATTCTTATCATCTCCACCATTATGATGATCTTACTTTTTGCATTCCTCTTCTACTATAAGTAAAACCTCTTCATATGTTCTAACTTGTCATAATAATGGACTTTGATTAGTTCTTATATTTGTCACGCCCTTTGGGACCCCTGCTTTTGCTTCTTTCCCTGCTTTCTGCCACAAAAGCTTGCATGTTGTCAACTCTCATTTCTTTTCTTCTGATTTTTTTATTATACATACTATATTTGATTACATCTAAAGACAACATACCTTTAGGAGTTGAATTGCTAATCGTTACCACTAGCATTTCCTATCTATCTGATAGTAAACTCAATAGGAACAATGCTTGGAGCTTGTCATCAAGAATGAACTTCATTGTAATAAGCTTACTAATTATATCCTGGAAATCATTCAGAAGCTCTGACACAGATTATCCAACTTTTAACTTTAAGTTCATGAGCCTTTTAATCAGAAAGGCCTTGTAATGATCAATTTTTCTTTTATAGAGTTCTTCTAGTTTTTTTTTCACAGCTCAAAATGATCTGTTTCTTGAGACATATAGTTATATATGGTATATTGTTTAATTGTGCCAAGAGTTACGTGCTTCATCTTTTCTCATTCTTTATCTAATATCTTTTCAGGTTGTAAAGGAACATCATCATTAACACTTTTGTCCATATCAATAAGATCAAAGAGATCTTTACAATACAGAAGGTCCTTCATGATGGGCCTCCAAATAGAGTAGTTTGTTGACTTCAACTTGACCATAGCGTTGTTTCCATCTTCCATCATAATGGCTCTAATACACTTTTTGGGAGAAAAAAGATCAACCAAATGTCAACAATTAAAATACTCTTCAACTTTCAACCAGCAAATTAGTATGAGAATAAAAACCTTAATAATGAAACAAACACCAAGATTTACGTAAAAAACTCTTTATTATAGAGGGAAAACCACGAGTCAAATTAATAAGCAAATCTTCTAAACTCGATTAAGGATTTACAAAGTTTGATCTCTCACCCGACAATAACAAGTTGTCTCACAAAATTTCAGAATTGAAACTAAAGTTGATATTATAGTCAACAAACTATCAAACCAATCCCAAAAATAAAGAAAAAAAAGGATGAGAATACTAAACTACTTTCTCTTTAGCTATTTTTTCTTACTTTTGGACGTTCTGATCATACTCTTATGCAAATTCTACATTTTTTCTCTTTTATATTACGAAATAAATTTTTTTTGCATCTTACACAATCACACAACCGTGTTTCTTCAACACCACCTCACTTGTAGAAGTAAATGATCACAAAGATATACATGATCGTGTATGTCATGAACACAGACGTGTACACGATCTTGTATGTCTTCACTCTTCACGTCCTTTTTCATAGGGTTCCAGAGACTTACACGAATGTATGAAAACGCGGTATGTCACTATGCATGGACATGTTGCTTACACGGTTGAGAGTAGTACTCTACACAGTTGTATCTCTCCCGATAAGAGATTCATTCATCTTATCTTCACTTGTTCGTTATTTCCACAAACTAAAAAAGTATTTACGATCATCTAAAGTCTGAAAATAGGATTGGACACTTAACAGTGCTTCGCTCACTCAAACACAGACCAAACCTCATTGTTGTCTTCCTCTCTCTTATTGTCGTGCCTTCATCGTTGTGTCACTTCTTCGTCCATTCCTCCATCTGCTTGTTCGACGGGAACTGCTGCTTATCAGCTTCTCTGCAGCGATCCTTCTGATTCGCTGCTGTGTTTTCGTTGCTGGCTTGCTGCCTTAATCAAACGACAAGCAGTCGCCTGGAATACTGAACATAGATCTATCAACTTCAGGACAGTGGAAGATAATGCAAGAGGGAGACAAATTCTGGAACAATACGAAGGAACTAAGTCCAAATGCGTTGAGACGTGTTGTGCAATGAACCTTACCTTGTGTATTGTTTGAAAGTGGCAGTAGATGGAATAGTGTGAGGCAGATATCATTCTCTCTTAAACTGAATGTACCAAGTTTGTAGGGATATTTTTGGGTTGAAAACTTGTTTTCCTTTCATTGGGCTTTTATTTTTTAATAATTGAATTATCTAATTTTTCTCTAGTTTTAATTTATTGTAATTATGGCATATATATTTTAAACTGATATATTATATAAGAAAACTATTAATCCATATTAAGTCATGACGGTAGCTTTCACAAAATAAAACCAAAAGAAAAAAAATTAGAGAAAAGATTTTTATCTCAAATTAAAAAGGGATTATTTTACAATTTTAAAAATTTTAAAAATTATTTTATAATTTTTAAAAGTTATCCCACGTAGTATTTGGTAGTGACATATCAATACCGTAATTTTTGGTGAACAATTTAGTACTTAGAATAAACTTATTTTGTCTTTTTCCATTTTACGAAAAAAGTTAAGCTTATATATAATGCTGAATGCCTTTGTGGATTAAAGCTTGAAACAAGCTAGCTGAGCTTATATTGATTGTGCACCATCTTTCTCTGTTCTATGCAGCTTGCAAGTGGACAATACTTCTTACATGATGTATAGGCATCATTTTGGACATCCTGAATTGCTGAAAAATGATTTCCTGTTGGTAATCTGGACCATACATCATTTGTCTTACAATTTTCTGTGCAGAAAAGCAGCACCTTGTTCCATTTGTTGTCTTTTATTACAGTTTTTCTTTAAAAAAAAAAACGTAAAACTTTGGTTGACAGGCATCATTGTTAGTATGGTTCCAAATGCTGAGGAATTCGCTTTTAGATCAACAAAGTGAAGTAAACAAATTTTGTCAAAAGATCAATACAAAAGAAGTGTTGCATTTGCATAAATACGAGGCCTTTCTCATTTATTGTTTCTATTTTACAGTTGAGATCATTCCTTACATTGGCCATAGTGGATTTCACCGCATACTTAAAAATGAAGATACGAATCTGAAAACAAAATTAAGATGTCATAAAAGACCTGTCCTTCAAGTGGAAAATGGCCCAAGTGCGTTTTTTGCAGCTACTACTTTGCTGACCAGCAGTCTCCACCTGGCTTCATCTTTCTTAGTCTGCTGCTTCATCTTGTCCTTGAAATGCCTATCAACAAGAAAACAAGAGAAGATAATCTTGTGATCCATTTTAACAGGTTTACAAAAATTGCAAATACCTGATATTTCGCAGTTAATAAAAAATATGTACAAAGGCAACACTACAACCATCCAAGCTTTAGGCTTGCCGGTATACTCCTTTATGCGGTACACTATCCTTCCCCTAGTATGACCAAATGGGTTTCAAGCCCCTGTAGAATCGGGAAGAAGCAAAGCTGAATGCAAAATTGCATCTAAATTTGAGGCTCACCTACACAGGGGAACTTTGCAAGATTCAGGATCATCACACATACGAGAATGCAATTCAAGGAGCTGCCACATCCGTTTGCAGGAAACACATCCACCAGGAATGCGAGTTTTACAGTTGGAAAAATGTCTGACTAAAGTTTCAAGTCCCTTGCAAGCAGAAAATTTGCAAACAACCTGGCTCCCCAATACTTTATCACGAGGGCCAATAGTCCTACAACCGTCTTTGCAAATGTGAAGGAGGGCTTCCATTGCCTCGTACAGTTGCAAGTATACTTTCCTCTCCTCAATTCTCTTCGTTCTCTCCTCTTTCCTCTGAAATTAAAAATGAAACCTTGCTCTCTGCTTTTGAGGCTCAAACTGATGCAAACGTGAACATATAATATTGTGTTTACAGGAATTGATCAAAGGGATCAACTTACAGAATCTGCTTCAATCACAGCCTCTACAAGCTCTTGCTCAAGGGCAGGATTTGCACACTTCATGACTTTCCAACCTTCAGTGCGTGATATCGACTTGAAGTCCTTCACAGCCATACGAATACAAAAACAGACTAGTCGTGGTGCATCACAGTTCATTGCTAGCTGAAGCACATCAATGACATTTTCTTTGTTTAACCAATGCATCTCCAGAAAGTTTATGCAAACTCTTTTCAGTGATGGGACTGAGTAGCAGTGTGACAAAACCAAAAGGTGGAGAACACAATTTTTCATGTCTCCCTCCTCATAGCTGCAGTAGGATATCAAGGAAAAAAACAGAATCAATAACCACACAATTTTATAAAGGTATTCCAACTTTGCCAATGGACCGACAAGCTCCAAATTGAACAATTATCACCTTTGGATGTATACTAGAGCACTACTAAATTTTAGCTTGAAAAGAACTTTTAACTTAAAAGATTGTAGCTACAGTATAAATGTTACATAGCAAACTAACTCCTCATAGCTGCCTGTATAAATCTCTGATAGTACACTAAAAAGTTTTCAGTCCAAGATAGATTGACAAGAGGCACTAATCACAAATTTTGAGATAGCAACAGCATTTGTAAGTTGCAATTTTGAACGGACAGGATATGTGCAATCAAAGTTAGTATACATGCAACATAATCACATAAACTCAATTTCCCTTACCATTCTAATAGTAGAATACAAACATAGACAACAAATGAGATATCTACCAGTATCTAAAACTCACAACATATCCACCAGTATCTAAAACTCACAACTTATAGTGGAATTTGAGTTTCAGATTTGGAATTTTAGTTTAGGTCACTGGATTTGCTATCATTCTAGGTTTGGGTTGTTGGAAATTCAGGTTTGAACTGCTGGAATTTTAGTGAGGTAAACAAGCAATGGAATGAGTTGTTGTAGGAAAAACTCTAGGAAACACTCCTAAGGTCTCAAAGTCACTCTTAGAATAAAATATCACACCTTCTAATGAAACTCAAGATTTTTGAGAAAATTAAAGCCTTTCTATTCAATATAAGAATTCTTATTATTTCTTAATAAACTTAAATCCTAAAGTAATAACGACAAAATAAAATAGAGACATTTTCCTTTTCTAATAAAGAAACTGAACTAATAACTTCTTTTATTCAGCATCAAAATGTGTTAATTCTTTCACAACAATTGTCAAACAAGGTTTATTACTAAAAGCCCACAAGGTGCTATATCTGTACAGATACCAGGAAGAGTACAGAAACCGAATGAATGTATAGACTGCTTGGTATGGAACACCAAGAATTTTGACACGTCTGATACCATTCTTCGTTTTGGATTGCTGCAAAATATTTCCAAGCACTGGTGATGCAATACACTGCAACAAAAGTCATAGTTAAGCCTTCAGCCAATACCTAGATCCTAAACATTCAAAGATGGCAATAATAACAGTGTTGCAGTTTATATAGAGAATTCAAAAGAAAAACTTAAGCAGATCAATTTAAGATGCATAAAGAGAGCATCCCTCTCCTTTCTCCCAACCCACCTCACCTTATCTAGGGAAGCAGACCCTCCCTGATGAAGAAACTCAGTTCCCTCTCAACTTTCATGCTAAAGCCCTAGCACCCACTTGCATGTTCCATTTTACTAGCTCAAATGGCTGCCCTTAAGCAGAAATTTTTCTTCAACTGGGCTACCCCCAAACATTTATCATAACAGTAGAGCAAGAAAATTTAACTCACAAGAACGTTGAAATGAGAAAGAATGTATGAGTTTTCCCCTGTTCTAATGTGGACATCTGCACCATATCCTTTCTTGAAAAGCCTATCCCATCTATCTTTTACTTCCTCCAGGACACAGACCGATTCGGTGATCTGTTTGCAAGGACTTGCTCTCTGTAATCTTTTATTAGGAAGAGGAGGTGGCTTAGGAATATTATAATTAGATGAGACAGAAGGAGTGGAAGTTGCCAGCACTTCTAAGACATCAGCTGAACTTGCTTCCTCGGTGCACATATTGAAAGACCCTCGAAAGGAATCACCAGCTGATGATAGCCAAGGTGAATCGACACCTGGTGAAGCCATTGATTACTATGGCTTTCCTTATATCAAGTACTGTCAGAAGATCTGCGTGAAAGTTGTAACTTGAATTTAAAAAGCACGAAGTCATGAAAAGACAAAACAACAGAAATTGAAACCAAGCATGGACTGATGCATGATTACAACATAAATTTGATGAACTTCAAACCAAATCCAAATCCCAAAATTTCAAAACGATAACGGTTAAAAATTATGATATAGGTATACTAAACATTAAAGCAAAACAACAAGAACAGAGCATAATCTCTGATTTAGTACACTACAGTGAAAATGTTCAATTAATAAAAGGTTGTAAGACCATTCCAGTAAGTAATCTTATTTCATCTTGCTTCGATTTACTGCTTGCACCCTCACATATATAGACATCTACAAAGAGACACAAATTCCTCAAATTACAATGCAGTATACCTTCAAACGTAGCAGTAAGTCCTTTTCCAGAGACAAAAACTGATCACCCAAAGAGCTATAGAGAGTGTGCTTATATATACACTCACACTGTACACTTAAAGGATCCTGAAATAGAACTGAACCAAACGTAGAAAATATATCTTGAATCACCTTAAAGGAAAGACTAATCATCCCAAAAAATGCGAACTTTCAGATAACTTCGAAAATATACTCCTAAACTGGATTCAATTACAAGAAAACCATATCAAGAAAATTCCTATCCTCTGAAAAAGTAGATAGTAGCATGTCTTGGTGAAAGGTTCTTTTCCCGGTGAAAGGTTAATAATCTTGAAAGCAAAGTATTCAAAACTACGATTAACCAAATCCATACAAAATCCAACTTCAAAAACTGTAAAAATCAAAACCCATTAATTTTCAACTCAAAGACATAAACTTTCTACAACAGTTACTAAATTTTGACTCAAAAAATAGAGCAAATATCAAATTCGATAAAGAAAAACACAATCAGTAAAGAGGGAGCAAACCTGAAACATATGGTTCTAACTATTATGAAAAGAAATGGACAGTGAAATATAGGCGAGAGAAACAGTGTGTGTCTGAGGAGGAGAGAAAGAGAACAAAATCAAACAAGAAAGACGCGTGTCTGAAACAATAGAGAAATTCACGACACCTCTATCTTAATACCGAACGAGGAAATAAAGAGCCTCCACGTTTGCGCCTTGTCTTATTAATAAACTTTTTTCTAATCATTTGATGACTATAATGTTATTTTTATAATATAATAACACGTAAATGATATAACTGAGATAATTAAGTATTACTTCCCTTAATTATGTATCCATGTTTCATTGGTTGAAAATAGACAATTGTTTGAATTGGCTCTACATTCCAGCTTCGGTGCATACGATGAAGCGAGGCTCAGGAACACAACACTGATTGTAATAAATGTTGATGTAATTCTTAATTATAAGCATGATGCCATTATTATAAGTTGTGGACAGTATTTGACAGCCTCCTGTGGCCGGTTATTCGATGCAGTTGTCTCGGCTTATTAAATAGGTAAAGAACAAAACTCTTAGGTTAAAAAAAGCAGTGGCCTTTTGACAAGTACATACATATGCATGTAAAGTAAAAACTAGATAGCTCAGTTAGTGGTCCTAAGAAATTCAGCTTAATTTACTAAGTTCTTAGTGGAAGAGTGAAACCAATAATATGGTCTGTGATTGTTGGAAGATTGAATCAAAAGTTGATTACGGCATCCATATTATATATATAATTAGAGAAGTACATGAATTACTTGCGGAATTTAAGCTCCTGCAATTATGTTATTATTTCTTGTACATTTGCTGACTTAAAAATGTAAAGAATGAAAAGTACAAGGGGCTTGAAAGACATTACACCCGGTAATTACTTTTAATTTACTATCAATATATCACGAAAAACACGGACCACGAAAATATTACAAAGTCGACGACATGGTACCAAAGAATAACAGAAAACGTTGGACGGCAAATAGGACAAGACGGACGGTGGTGGGGTTGCGGCGGCGGTGTTGAAGTGGAGCCCACCGGGTCAAATCTATACTCATTGGGATGGAAAATGAAAGCTGACAAGTGGATGAGTTCAAGGACAGCCACAGAGAGCATCGAAAAGCGTGACATTTGTCTTGAATGTTTGGGAAAGCGGTGGGGCCCAGATCCCATCTTGCGGGGTCCACTTTGATTATCCTAAATAATAAATATTCGAGATCCATCACTTGTATTCACATGATCCATGGAAGGCCCGTTGCCAAAAGCGAGCAACATACATATATGAACTAAAATCAATCACATGTAGATGCAAATACGTGTGTAGATATCTATATATATACACTGGGCCTACATCATTTGAAAGTAGATTTTTTGCTTTTACTCTTCAACGATGGCTTCCACTGATCCGTTGTCTTAAGTTTTGCTTTGTGAGCTGACCGGACAATAATTGTATTAATGCTGTCTATGTCTTTGTATTTATTTGCAAAGGGCTTCTTTTCAGTTATAATTAAATGTAACAGGTAGTAAATCGATTTTTCATTTTCATAAAGTCTTGAGATAAGCAAGTGTCTCTTTTTTATGAATAGGATATCTGCATTCTGTGGGAGTAAAAGTCCCATTGATATATTTGCATAAATGTAATTGCTTTGATTGTG
>JANIIA010000005.1:9192275-9207692 GCA_027478495.1 Erythroxylum alaternifolium | reverse complement strand
CAACTGTGAATCAATTAATTTAGATTCTAATAATATACATGTTTCCCATACATCTCTATGTATATGTATATTACTTATAAAAGAATCTTGGTACCTTATGACTAGATATATAATGCTTATAAAAACCAAACTCTTTTGTTTTATTAATAATAAATAACTGGAAGAAAATTAAGTTATAAGTAAATACACCTGCTTTTCAGGGCACTATATTTACATAACTCCAACAGTGAATAGTGAAGTAGAGAGGGTTGCGACAGTAGCTTGAAATAAATGGGGGCTTCAGTTAGGGATGGTTTTAATAGGGGCTAAAGCATTTATTTGAGAGACTTATGGACAGTTAGATGTCCTGATGCTAGTTTAGAGGCGACATCGACACCGACGACTCGGGGTTAAGCATTTTTTCATTGTTTTGTTATTTCTTTCTCTCATTAGTAATTGATTATGTTATCTTGTGCTTATTGGATTGGTTATTGAATGATGATGATTTTAATGCTCTATTGAATCGTTTTTATGAAAACGCATTGCTAGAAGCGAATGCAATAAGTAATCGTTGTATTTTCGATTCATGTGTAGCAACTAATTGTTCCGAATCATTACAGATAATGTAACATAGGTTAAATAATTTGAGCTTATGTGATTATTGCCTAGATCTGTCTATTTTTTGATTTATAACTCGGTTGTTCGAATAAACTTAAAGAGCTTGTTCTAGGATTCCCGATAGCTATAATTAATTAACGAACACTTCGTGATTAACAAGGATCTAAGGAAAAATTAGGATTAATAGAGCTTGTTATTAATATACGACTGATAATTGCTAAGAGAGATAAACGAACAACAAATCAATAAAATATGCTTAATTAGGGTGTGGGCTGAGATTGAACCAAAAAACTGAATCCCTACCGGATTCCCCAATTTTACCATTTTTTGTATATTTTCTTTAATTTGCCCCTCCCCCATTTTCCTAAACATCATTTAGTTTCATTTCATTGGCTAACCGAACACTTATACAGCAGTAGTCTAGTTATTTTATTTTTACTAGCGTTACAACTCGCTTGTCAATTTTGGTGCCATTGTTAGTGAGCACGGTGCTTAGTTTTTGTTTGTGATTTTAATTAGTGTTTTTATACATTTGTTTGTTATTGATTTCTTTTCAATTGTTTCGTGATCCTTTCTTTATTTGGTTTCGTGTTTGTGATTTTTTAAAAAAGAATTGATATGGATGGAAGTAATTTTTTCTTTAATTCATATTCTCAATCCTATAAAAATGATTGGATTGATCAACCTAACTTTTTTTATGGATGAGATAATCAACCGAAGTACTTCCATGATAGTTTGTAGGAATCACAACAATTCCCGTACATACCAGAAGCTTCCTATCAAGACTCAGGTACATCCTTGGAAGAACTAGTTAATGTGTATGTTGCTAACACTTTGCAATTTCAGTAGGAAACAAGTTCTAGAATTTAGAACTTGACAAGCCAGGCAGATCAATTGATGGAAGCTATCAACCGCCTAGCATCACAAAGCAAAGAGACACAACCATATCAACTTGAGGAGTACCTGACAGATATTAGCCAAGAAACTTTACAAAGTGATGAGGAGCTTAAGAAGTATGAGGTCAATTCTCAAGGAGTTGCTAGTGTCGAAGAAATTGAGGAGGAACCTGAAGTCAAAAAGGACATATAGTTTAGCTTGAAGGTAAGTACTGAGTTCCATTTTATTGTAAGAATTAAATGAAAAAGAAAAAGACAAAGAGTCATTCAAATTATTTCAAAAGAGTGAGGACTTAGTAGAGATGAAGAATATAAAGAAAGAGGAAGAGCCGCCAGAAGTGCTGTTTTTAGGAGAGCTATGGGCAAACAAGTTAAAAACCGAAGGTGGTAAGCAGGATGTCGAGTCTCCATACCCATTGGCAATACTTTTAGGAAGACCATCTTGATGTGAGAAGGATGATGCTCAAAAAGACGAGTGGACATTAGAGTATGATGGAGAAACGATTAAGTTCCACTACTCAGAAGCCTCAAGGCATCATGCTGATAAGGAGCCTACTTCGAGGGAAGGTGCTCCAAGCACCTCACAGGGTTTGAGCGTGCTTGTTATTGGGCTCAAGCATCCATTCGACAATGGATGATGTGCATATGTCGAGGGTCAAGCTTATGACTTAAAATAAGCACTTGATGGGAGGCACCCCATCAGTATCCTTTTATTTTTGTTTGTGTTTTTCTCTTTTGTACATATTTGTTGTTGGTTCACTTTGAGTGTTTATTTGCTTTTCGTTTTGGTTGTAGGTGGAAGATGTGAAGTAAATCACACGTTAATATAGAATTCATGTATAATATACGAGATACACAAGAAGGGGGTTGAATTGTGTATTCTTTTCGTTAATAACTTTAATATATCTTGTTAAGAACTTTTCCAACTATTAAAAGAATACCACAAAAGTTATACAAAAATAGTTACATAGTTAAATCGCAAATAACTTCTATATACATGTCTAAAAACAAAATAGAATAAAGTGAAAGGTTAGAAGATAGACGTTGCGATTTTTATACTGGTTCACGCCAAACCTTGGGCTACATCTAGTCCTCAGAGTTCATCTGAGATTCTACTATACTTCGACAATTTTACAAGTATTCTTTCTTCCTTTCCAGAGCCTCTTCAGGTCTCTTACACAAAGTATTCTTTCTGCTATTTTAGCCTCTCCAGGCTCTTAGCCTTTTCTTTCTCTCACTTGAAAGATATTGTGAGCTTTTTGTTACAGTAGGGTTTTCTCTCTAGTACGCCCTTTTGAATACATAATTTTTCTTTTTAAGTAAACACTTGAAAGCTCAAAGATTAAAAGATTGTTCAATTTTCGACTACGACTAGTATATATAGCCTAAGTCTTTAACTGCTTCTTGATTCTTGATAATTGTTTCTTGATTCTTGTAGAACTCGTTATTCAGTTGAGTTCTGTAACTAACTCCAACTAACTAACTGTCTGACGTACTAACGTATCTTCATCTTTGTATCGTTTTTGTTTTCCTCTTCTTCTGTGTTTTTCACTTCTTCTGTGTTTTCCGCTTCTTCTGTGTTTTCTGCTTCTTCTGTGTTTTCACTTCTTCTGTGTTTTCCACTTCTACTGTGTTTTCCACTTCTTATGTGTTTTGCGCTTCTTCTATTTTTTACGCTTCTTCTGTGTTTTCACTTCTTCTGTGTTTCTGCTTCTTATGTGTTTTGCACTTCTTCTGTGTTTTCCGCTTCTTCTGTGTTTTGTGCTTCTTTTGTGTTTTCCACTTCTTCTATGTTTTCACTTCTTTTGTGTTTTCACTTCTTTTGTGTTTTTCTGCACACTTAATACACTTATCAAAATAGTTCATTTATTTCTAATATTATTATTATTTGATTGTCACCAAAATTAATAATTGTGAAGTTCTTTTGACTTAACATCCACCACGTTAGCCAACATGCGCCATCCGTGCTGAAGCGCCTGGGACATGCTTGGTGATTGACCCGCATGCGCAGACGGGCCCACCGATATGGGCGCGTGCCTCGCATGCACCAGACACACGTCTAGCCCTTATTAGGCACGTTGCATACGCCATTCATGGCCCCTTTCGAGCGGGTGTGGCACAAGCATCTAACGGTGCTCGTAACCTCGCTAGAAAAATGCAATTTTTGACGAGTTTCAGGTTGATTTTTCGAGTTTTTGAGCTCATTTTCAGCCTATTTTTCAAGGCTAAACATATATATACTACTTTCATGCTTTAAAAAACAAGAAAAAAATCGAGAAACGGAAACTAACTATCCAGAAAACTTATGGAGAGAAAAACCAAAAAATCTCCGTTTTAATCACCCGATCACGTCATCGCTTTAATACCAGGTGTAATATGTAACTGTACCTTAGTTACGTACCCCGGATCGAACGTGAAATGGTAAAAATGGAGAAATGCGCAATGTATCTGATTTCGGTTTTGAAACTTCAAATGAGCTTTCCGAAGCTATAGAGATCCCAAATTTACCGTTGTCTTCACAAGAATCCATCATGGGACGCGGGCTAGGTCTTTCTATAGTTTTCTCAAAGTATAAGCTCTCTTAACGGCCAGAGATTCCTTATGCTTATAATTGATATGAGCAACGGCAGGAAACCTTAACCTATATATATAGCTTCCATATCGGGCTTCTCCATCACAAGGCCGATATGAACCAGGTCCACACTAAAAGGAATCCATTTTTTACCTGGATTTCGACCCTTTAATTTAGATTATTTATCGGGTCATTTTATTATCTTTATCTGGATCAAATTACGTAACTTAACCGATAATTTATTTAAAACCAAATAATGCAATTAAATGGTGTCCACTTAATAGAAAAATGACAAAATTACCCTTAGGGGCAAAAATATCTAGCAGTGTATATATGGCAGGTCGAGGGCATCAAGTGAATTGACACACCGAGCTCAAGTTGGGGTGAAGATGGAGGATACAGATACGGTGGATATCAACAATGCCAGTAAACCCCAAGTACTAGTAGTTCCATACCCTGGACAAGGCCACATAAACCCAATGCTCCAATTCTCGAAGCGGTTGGTCTCTAAAGGACTTAAAGTTACTCTCGTCACGTCCATTTTCATTGCCAAGTCTATGGAGTTAGGCTCATCCATTGGTCCTGTGCAGCTTGATGTGTTCTCCGATGGCCATGACCATGGTGGGTTCGCGGAAAAAGTTGATCCTGTCGATGCGGTTCTTGCACGGCTAAAGGTGGCCTCTTCCAAAAGCTTAACCGAGCTTGTCGCACGATATCAGAAGAAACCAAACTCGTCTATTGATTGCATTATATATGAGCCTTTCATGCCTTGGGTCTTGGACGTGGCCAAAAGTTTTGGTCTAGTGGCTGCCGCATTTTTCACTCAACCATGTACGGTTGATTACATTTACTATAGCATTCATCAGAATATATTGTCCTTGCCGGTCACTACAACTCTGGTGTCCATTCCAGGGTTACCTTTGCTTGAGCCTCGAGACGTGCCATCATTCGTTGGAGTGCCAGGATACTATCCTGCTTACTTTGAGATGTTATTGAATCAGTTTTGTAACATAGATAGAGCTGATTATGTTCTTATCAACACGTTCCATGAATTAGAGCCCGAGGTAGGCTATAATTAACCTTGTTTTCTATTATTTTATTTGTTATTTGATTTCTGATCAAACTTTGGTCTCGGCAGGTAGTAGATGTCATGTCAAAGTCTTGTCCAATATTGACAATAGGACCAACAATTCCATCTAGGTACTTGGACAAACCTTCGTCAGATGATGAGGACTACGGTCTTGATCTGTATACTGTAAATGAATCCATTTCAACTGATTGGATCAGTACTAAACCTGCAAGGTCAGTGATCTATGTAGCCTTTGGTAGCATTTCTGGTCTAAGCGACAAGCAGATGGAGGAGCTTGCCTGGGGCCTAAGGAGAAGCAATTTTCACTTTTTGTGGGTTGTCAGGACTTCTGAACAAGCAAAGATTCCCGAGAAGTTCGTCGAGGACTTAGGTGACAAGGGCTTGGTGGTAAACTGGTGTCCTCAGGTGCAAATTCTGGCAAACGAGGCAGTGGGATGTTTCTTAACTCACTGTGGTTGGAACTCAACAATTGAGGCACTGAGCTTGGGTGTGCCAATGGTGGCAATGCCACTTTGGACAGACCAGCCCACCAACGCCAAACTTGTAGAGGATGTTTGGAAGGTGGGAATCAGAATTAAGGTGGAAGAAAATGGAATCGCAACAAGGGAAGAGTTAGAGTCGTGTTTAAGGGAGGTAATGGAGGGAGAGAAAAGGAAAGAGATTAGGAGCAATGCTAAGAAATGGAAAGAGTTGGCTATGGCTGCTGTTAGTGAAGGAGGGTCTTCTGATAAGAACATTAGTGAATTTGGAACTCAATTATTGGTAAAGTACAAGAACTAGAGTCAAGACTGTAGCATAAATTGTGGATTCTCACTTCCATTTTGCCAATCCATTTGTTTAGAATCCAATGAATTCAATTAAGACTCTTATTAAGTTATGGTAGAAGTTACTAAGTTCTAAGTTTGAATTTTGATTTTAAAAAAATTCCAAGTTATGTTTTAAGCCAAAATAGTTCTTATAGAAATGTTAAAATTATTATTTCTCATAAATTTTTGCAAATAACTATGTTAAATAGAATGTGTACTTAGATGGTAGATGTAAAGTCAAATGTCCCGATATGAAAAAGAATGATTAAGTACCAGTCTTTATGATGGTGACGTATAGCCACTTTTTTCTGAGCTATGGACGTGAAGGGCCAAGCAAAATGCAATTATTGCAACTCTATTGTCTTCCAAATATTAAGTTAAAGCATTTAATTGCGTCTCCTAGATGAGAGGGTGCTTTGAATCATAAAAACTGCATTACAAAAAAAAAATTAACAAAGGAAAATTATGTGGTTAAAAGTTAAATTTTGGTCACTAAAGCATCTTAATCATGGTTCATTGTCTTGTGCTTAAAGGTTTGCAATTTTGGAACAAATCATTTGTTCCATTATCCTGTGTCGATTATATTCTATAAACATCTATCCATCAAATAAATGATACAGAGATAAATTAGATGAATAGATGTTCATAGAACAGGGTAGACACAGGGTAATGAGAACAGGTAATCTAAACCCTACAATTTCAAAATCCTTCAAATCAAGATTAATTCCAATAACTACAAGAATGAACTCACAGCTAGCTCCATTAACCGTGAAAGTATTAATCCACAGCTATTTGCCAAACTTTTATATCTTTAGTTTCTATCAATAATTATGAACACTAACATATTTTTTTGGAAATTATTGGTATAACAAATACATACACCATAAAAGTTTTTTTTACATACTACGGAAAGACAACAGACGAAACTGTTACAAACGCCTACAAAAAGGGATGCCTTGTATATCCTGGCGAAAGATCGCAATGCATTGCACCGGGATTTCTTGGAACTCATGAATGCCAGAGCCTAACTTCGAAGCTAAATGAGCCAACATGTCAGCACATCGATTCCCTTCCCTAAAGATATGTTGAATCAGGATGTCCCAATCTCGGTTTTGAAGATCTCACAAACCCCTGACCAAGGAAGGATCCTCCAAAACCTGCAAAACAGACGAAGAGAGTATATTAATAACCTCCAAAGAATCCATCTCGAGTACTACTCGTCGGTAACCAAGGTTCCATGCAAGAAGAAGACCATAGTATGCCCCCCAAAGTTCTGCTATCAACGAAGAGCACACTCCAATATTCTACAAGAAACCACCACACCAATGACCCCGACTAGTCCTGATCAAACTACCCGCAGAAGCGAGACTGATATCAGGCGTAATCGCTCGATCTGTATTTACTTTAACCCAACCCTCTCGCGGTTTAGTCGAACCTATAAGAGTACCAAGTGGAGTGCCCATGTTCGGAAAAGCTCTGCCTGCTATTTCCTTTGCTATCCAGGCAATATAGTCGAGGACCACCGTGGCCCCAGTAACGGGCCAACTAAATTCTTCCTAAAAAATGCTCTTGTTACGCCACTGTCACAAGAACCAGCACGAGACTCGAAATATGGTTGCCCACCCAAATCTCTACAGGTGGTCCGGATTGCCAAGATTTACAGTGAGCCACAGTTCTAAGTGCTGGTGGAAAAAGGTGGAATCTAGTCTCACCTTGTAGAATTAAAGCCAAAACGACTTCGCCCTGCTGCAGTCTCTTAACGCGTGCATAATGGTTTCCTCCTGAGAGCAGTAGGAACATGTAGAGTCCGTGGCAATATGGCGCACCACTCGCTGATGGTTGTTCAGGAGTTTGTTATTAGCCAATAGCCACAAAAACGATCGTATCCGCTGAGGGCCATCCCATTTCCAGATTAATTTCCAAAATCTGCTGTTATCGGGCGCTGGTTTATCCGCTATAAGATCATAGGCAGAAGCGGTAGTAAAAACCCCGTTCTAAATGGGCCCCCATGTAAACCGGTCCTCCACCATCCCATCATGAGGGGGAATAGTTGTCGCGATAGTCATGCAAACTCTAGCAGGAAGGTATGATTGGAATTGAGCCCAACGCCAGCTACCATTTTCATGTACCATCTCCCTTATAGAAGCCTGTAGCAAATTTTTCGGGGGATGGGAGGTGGTGACTAGGATTAACGGACCCCAATCACCCGCCCAGGCATCCAACCAAAAATTGATATGTTTTCCATAGCCCAATTGCCATTTTAGTCCTTGCCAGACGTACTGCCACATGGCTGAGATACCCCTCCAGATGATCAAAGCCCCATTTCTTGCTACATTCTGGGGGATGCTGTGAAGATCCACCTGGTACTTAGCACGGAGAACTTGAACCCATAAGTTTTCTGGTTTAGTAAGAATTGCCCACCCTAGTTTCGTAAGGAAAGCATCATTTGAAGCACAGACTTTTTTAATTCCGAGTCCCCTGGCAGATTTAAGGCGACAGATTACCTCCCATTGAACTAGGTTCAATTTCCTTTGTCCATTCTTAGTTCCCCAGATGAAATCTCGCACCAGCTTTTCCAGATCATTACAGAATTGACGCGGTAATCTGACCGTTTGCATTGTATAAACTAGGAGGAAAGATATGACTGACTGAGTTAAAGTCACTTGCCCTGCAAGGGATAACTCACGTGCACTCCACCCAGCAAGTTTCTGTTGGGCCTGATCTAATATGTATTGGTATGTTTTCCTCATAGTACGCTCGTGTATTAGTGAAATGCTTAGATATTTTCCCAGATTATTTGTATCTACAAACTGGAATTCATGACTAAGGAAGCACGCACTGTCCTAACTGATATTCTTGGAGAAGAAAATTCTTATTTTTGCTTTGCTAACTAGTTGACCTGAAGCCTTACAAAAGGTATCTAGTACCCGTGTGACTACTTGAGCCTGGTCAAAAGAAGCTTCTGCAAATAAAATCAGATCATCGGCAAAGAATAAGTGTGAAATGGGTGGTCCGTATCTGCTTAGATGAAAAGGTTTCTAGGTTCCTTTTTGGACCTCACTAGAAATGTAATGACTCAGTCGTTCCAAACAAAGGACGAAGATATATGGGAAAAGGGGATCCCCTTGGCGAATACCCTAGCAGGAGTGAAGGGTTCCGACAGGATACCATGCCAAGAGATTTGCACTGATACCGTGGAGATACACTTCATGATGAGGCTGTGTAAAGAGTGCGATATGCCAATATCTCTTAGCGTATCATTGATAAAATCCCAACTTAGTCTTTCATAGGCTTTTTCAAGATCAACTTTTATAGCCATAATACCAACCTTCCCCTTCTTTCGTCTCATCGAATGTATTACCTCCTGAGCAATTATGATATTGTCTGTAATATGCCTACCCAGGACAAAACTGCATTGCGTTGGGGCCACAATCTAGCCAAGGTGGGATTTCAAACGGTTCACTATTACTTTCAAAAGGATCTTGTAAACCACTGAGCATAAGCTGATTGATCGGAAGTGGTTGAGAAAACTCGGGGAAGGCACCTTGGGAATTAAAACAAGGAGAGTTTTATTGAGCTCAGGCTCCCAAAAGTAATGTCGGAAAATTTTTTGTATAAACGCCACTACTGTAGGCCCAACCTATCCCACTTTTGTTGGAAGAAAGAAACATTGTATCCATCTACCCCTGGGGCTTTACTAGGGTTCATATCAAACACTGCCTTGTGGATTTCGGTCGAAAGAGCAAGTGCTGTAAGATCCTGTATGGCCGCCTCTGGTAAGACTGTAAACCCCCCGAATATAGGAAAACTATGAGTGGAAATATCTTCCGGGTAAAAAGCCATGGCCATCTGTCGCATTTGCTGAGGGTCAGTGATCGACCGTCCCTCATTGTCTATTAATCTGGCTATCCTCAATTTGCGCCTCTTTTCCATTGCAATGGTACGGGAATATTTCATATAACATTTTCTTTATCAATGGTGAAAACAAATATTTATAAATATCTTACTTTGTCACAAGTAAAAAGAACAATTTACGAATTTTACCTAAGGTTAAAATGAGCCCTTACAAATTGCACTTTACTATAATTTATACATATGTACTTAAATGCATTCTCTAGTATCTCAAGACTTTTAGTAATTCTTTATTACGCCAAATTTTCTTCTAAAAAGTATTTTTTTTTTTAGTCTATATATGCCTGAAATCAACTCAAATAGTTATTAGACACTCAAACTGATTGTTATAACGATTAATTTTTAGGCATATTAGGTTAGTGAGACACTTACATTCGCGACTAGTTTATATATGTTCAACTAGTATATGCCCTAGCCTAATACATTATATAAGTTTTAGCACTTTGTCTTGCTAGCTAATCCACACTGATAGGCTAGTCAAACTCCTATTAAAGCTAAGTTGAAATTTTCAATTTTCAAGCCTGTTTTGAAATAAAACATATTATTTTAATAAAAATTGGTTAAAAGTCAAAGTAACTTCTCTCTTGATTATGAAAGAATTTATGCATACATGTAAATAATCATATAATGATTAATTTTATAATTCATTGAAGTGACCTAGTAAGGTTATAAGAAGAATTAAAATGATTTATTAAATAAGGATATACTTGATTCCTCTTTAAATTTCTTTAAACCTCTCTGAAGTTACATATGTGCTCTACTTTATTCATTTTCTCCATCCTTTAATTTGCTTAATTTTTTTCAATTACATCATTTGTTTATTTTACGCTTCTATTAAACTTCATCTTTCAAGTATTGCTAATTTCAATGTAGTAAAGCTACTAATATCATCAAAAGTAAATTCATCAATAGCAATATATTTTGTTGTTATCAAAACTATAGGTGAGGACCTAACTTGGTCCAATAATCTCTTCTTTTTTATGATGTCAAAATACTTGGTAGTATTAAAAAAAATAAATGACATTGAATGATATCTTTCTATATTAAAGTAAAATGTAGTGTATGATCACTTTTAATTCGTGCAGTAAGAATGATCAAATTTTAATATCATATTCTCTCTCTCTATCAATATTAAAAAGGGCATATAATAAATAAAGTTATAAATATTAAAAAGGAAAATAAATAACTTCCCTTTGTAAAGAAATCAATATATTTTAAGCACCAATATAAACTTGAGTCCTTAGGAGTTAACTCTTAAAACTTTTTTTTAACTCATATTCTTTTGAGCTTACTTAACAAAAATCATTTCAAAGAGCAATTTATATGGATATCTTCAAGATAATCACAAAAGTAATATCTCATACAATGGAAATTGAAAATTTTAGTTTTAACTGAGAAGAACAATAAAAATGTGACATGCATGTATTTTTAAGTAGATATCTAGGACGTACGAAGCTCTTCTTATATAATGGTGAGGAGTAACAGATAAATATAAATTGGCACAAAATATGTTCTTCTGATAAATAATTTATCCTATTTTTGTTATGAACACGTGCCTTTTATTTGTATGATGACCTATGATGATTATGGAGCTTATTTTACTCTATTTTGATCATAAAGAAGTATATATAAATAAGAAGCATATTACATTTTCTTTTGGTTGTGGCATTGCATACTTTATTTGACTTGTGAACTATATCTTATATGTTTATAATATGAACCATATATAGATTAATAGAATATCTTTTTACCATGAGATCTAAAAGATGATGCACGAGAATTGAAAATTTCATGTTTAGAATTGAATGCAATATGCTCATATGATGACTTGGCATTGACTTATCATTATACACATGCTTTCCATTAACCAAAACAAAATGTCTTTTAACATTGGGTACGTCACTTTCATAAGTGTGCGTAATGGTATACCTATTAATTGATCACTTTTGGGATCACAGCATGGTATTCAATTTTTTTTTACTATCCTTAGTAAATTTAGATAAGAGCTCTTTGAGATTGTTGAACTCCTTCTTTAATTTTTTATTTTCCTGTAATAAATTATATTTATTTTCATCGACAATAAACATACTTTTAGATTCTATCATCTCATGTATAACACATTATAATTTCTTATTCTCAATCATGCATGTATCTAACTTTTTTTAAAACCTTTTTATACTTAGAAGATACTTATTTTAACAACACATTATATAAGCTCATCATATGACAGTTTAACACCACATAACATTACAAGAGTTTGAGAAAGAGGGTTCTTAGCATTATTAGCAATAAAGTATATATGACTCATCTCATTATTTGATTTTCCACTTTCAAAATTGTTTACATCACTCCATGTGGCCCTTAATTAGGAGTGAAAAATGAGCCTAACCTGAACCACTCACCAAAATGCTAAAATGATATTATTTTGACAAAAATAACTAAACCAAATTTAGATCAGCCGATTGATTGGTGGAGCCAACTGCGAGCTGAAAAAAAAATTCAATTTAGGCTATTACTAAGCTTACCTCTAATATTCTCCTTTTCTTTTAGTTCTTCTTCTCCTTCTTTTCGCTCTATTCTTCCTTATCATCTAGATTCTCATTAAGCTCATAAGTAATATTATTACCAACAATATCATTATGACTTAATCCTATTAACAATGATACTATATATATATATATATATATTGTCTTACTATTTAATATAATAAGTCTGTTCTCATTTCTTTTCCAACTCACTCTTTTCTACAATCTCTCATAAATTAAAATCTTCAATCATAAAAAATAAGACCTTATCTTAGTTCTTTGAAAAAAAATAATCATTTCTATTGAAAAATGAATCAATATTAATATATTGGTTCTCTTGGCTAAAAAGTAAATCAAAATGTATCATAATGAAATTTGCTTAATTTTCGCCAAAATCTATATGCAATGAATAAACTTTAATACCAATTGTTGGTCCGGAATGATATATGAGTGGAGGATGAATGGTATGTACTCACTTTTGTCTGATTTATAAACTAATGATTGAATTTTCTATTCTAGTGAATGTTTATGTCAACTTTATATTCTCCACTCACAAATCGATCGCCATAAGAGTAAAAGATAGTAGAAAAAGAGAGAGAAATTATTTTATATTGATTCAAACAAATAACTTCTGGTCTATGTCCAGTTCTAAGTTTTACTTAGAAATTTACAATCTTCTTTCTTAAATGAGTGGTGAGAAATCCTCTATACAACATCTTTTTTGAAATACATGAAGATGTACCATTATAAATATCTTTCTTTGTCATAACTCATTACAAATCTTATTCAAGATCAAAGAAACCCTCGTAAATTGCAGCATAATCATACAACTCAAAAACTCGCTTGCTCACATCAATGAACTAAAGCTTAATATAGTTTATACAAAGCACACATATATTCAAATGAACTCTCTAATATCTCAAAATCCTTACCAACTCTCTACTATATCAACCGTTTTTGCCACAAGTCATTTTTTATCTTTATAGATCCGAAACTAATTCAAACAGTTACTATAGATACAAATACTTGTTACAATAATTAGTTTCTTGGGTTGTTCCAACAACTGGACACCTACGTTTAACTAGCATATGTTTGTCAGCTAGCCTATCCCCTAGCTTAATAGACAACGCCTATTAATACCTCTAGCCGCTCAATAAAAAATTTGTTTATTTAAGTTTTTATTTTAGCTTCTTCCATTATTATTTTCTATAATCTAATATACTATCAATTAAATATATATTATTTAATTATTTAATGCTGATTATTGATAATAATTATGAATTAAAAATTATTTAATATATTATAAGAATCATGAATATTTTATTTTATTTTATTTTCTATAATTAATTTATATATTAATTTAAAAATAAAATAATTTTATTTTAATAATTATTAATAAATATAATTTAAATTCAAAATATATAAAATTTCAAATAATTTTTAATAATTAATATTTATTTTAATAAGATTATTTATTTTAATAAAACATAATAATTTTTCACTGATAATTTATCCATATAAGTAATTTATTTTTAAGTTTTATTTAGTTTATCAGTAATAAAAACATAATTACATTAATATTGATAAAAATGTTTATATTTTATTTTTAAAATAAAATATAAACATTTTTTAATTATCAAAATAAAAACTAAAAATAGAAAACAAAAACTAAAAATTAACAACGACGTTATAAAAAAATGTAAAACTGATCAGTTTGTAAGATTTTAGTTCAACAATACCTTTACTACAAGAAAATCACTTAATGGCGTTGGAATATTTCCAACGGAAACCATTCCGTCGCTATTTACCGACGGAACATAATATTCCGTGAGCAAATACGGCGTATTTAGCGACAGAAAATACATTCATTGGCAATACTAGAGGGAAGAATTTCACGCAAAATCTCCGACGGCATATAGCGATGCCAAAACTTACGGTGTCGAAAAAAATGCAGGAACCGTTCCTGCAATTTAATTGCTTCGGACGCCTACCAACGGACAAGTTACTGTCGGTATATATACCGACGGAATAACATATTCCGTCAGTAAGAAATTCGGGAATTACTCCCGCGATTAGTTTGCTTCGTCGATTTACTGACGGTTAACGTACTGTCGGCAAAAAGCTTTCATTTATCAACGGAAGCCTTATTCCGTCGCAATATCTAGTAGCTTAAATACTGACGGATCTAGCCTTTTGTCAGTAAATTTTTAACAAACATCGCCGTTTCGATGAAAACGAGATGATAAGCATTAATCACTAACAGAATCAAGTTTTCGTCGGTAACTAACGGCATCTTGGGTCTACGATTCGTTGAGATAACCCTAGAGTACCGACGGAATTTGTGTTCTGTCGGTCACTGTCGGTAGGGAAACCTAGATTACCGACAGAATTTGTGTTTCGTCGGTATTTGCGTTTTCACTGTATTAAATTGCCACTCTTTTACCGACAGAATGTTGTGTGTCCGTCGGTAACTGTCAGCAAAGAAACCTAGATTATCGACAGAATTTGTGTTTCGTCGGTAATTAAGTTTCCACCGTATTAAATTGCCGCTCTTTTACTGACGGAATGTTGTGTGTCCGTCGATAACTGTCAGTAGTTACGTCGTGGGAAAACCTAGATTACCGATGGAATGTTATGTTCTGTCGGTAATCCAGCATCTTTAAGTCGGGCACCGACCCCCTCTCCCCTTCGCGCGCTCATTTCTTTTCTCTCCTCGCAAACCATTCCGTCTTCTGTTTTCCGACTCTTTCTCTCGCGTTTTCCGGCTGTTTTTCGATTGTTGTCTTACTCATCGTCCGTTGTTTGAAGTAAACTCTCTTATGGGTGTAATATTTCTACAAAAAAGCATGTTTTTAGTGTTAAATGTGAATGTTTGGTTATGAAATATTGCTTGATTATTATTGATGATTGCGATTTTTTTGTGTAATTATTGGTTTATTTGTTGTTTATATGTGTTATTGTTAGTAAATAATGAAAAAATGCAATTGATTTGTGGTTAGATTGAGATTATACATATTGC
>JANIIA010000005.1:9142896-9178524 GCA_027478495.1 Erythroxylum alaternifolium | reverse complement strand
ATGTATTATGAGTTTATTATTATTATATGTTCTATGTTTTTTATTAGAATTATAAATAAATTTTGTAAAATTAAATATCTAAAATTTTAATTCTTATGAGAATATTAAAATATAATACTCATGTCTTTATAATTTTTTAAGTCATGCTCTCATAAATTATTCTAAACATAAATAGTAAATAGTTTGTTTTACTAAATATTTTTAAATAAATAACTGATATTATTTATTGATCAAATTAGCTGAAATCATTTATTAGTAGCTAATCATTAATAAAATTAATTAACAAATAATACAATATACTGATTATCAAACACTAACGTAAGCTCCAAAGTTAAAATTATCAGCTAGAGCCCAGCCCACCCAAAAACGAATTCATAAACAATCATCACGAGGCTTCTCATCTCGTGTCTTTTCCCCTTTGCCATGTGCATGCATGAATACATAAGCACTGACGTCTGTGTTTTTGGCTTTTCAAAAGATTCGGTGATTCTCTAAAATGACAAGAATGTCGCCGTGGCGTCAGTGGATCGAATTGTCCATGACCCGTACAACTTCCTGACAACTTTGAATTTTAAAAGGTGAACTCGACGTAGAAGTTCATACATCATCATTTCTTAATCTTGGGTGGATTCCAAGATTGAAAAGGACGACTACAAGTGGCCAACAACGTCGTTGCCCTGTCGGTTTGTCTTATATTAATAATACACCTTGAAAAATCCTAAGAATCCTAAGGGTATATTACTTTTATAATCTTTTAGATTTTGAGCATGTCGTTGCACAATAAAAAATTTAAAAAAGTTAAACACACAAATATAAATCAATACTAATATTTATTAACGAAATTTGGTATACTTTGTTTTTATTTGCGGAGCCTTTATTCAATTTAATTCTTTCATTAATAATAATAGTTTTATACAAGATTTTATTGGATCGACGCCATTCAACCCTTGACATTATTTCTCGTCCTTACTATCTGTGAAAGAATTTCACACCTAATAGTACAACCGTCTTATACTAAACTCGTAGAGGATTTTTCTTAACAATCTTATAACGAAAAAACACTGAATAAATAACTCAAGTAGTTAAATAAACTTCAACTTAAATGAGAACACTTGAGAAAGAATAGAAAAACAACTCCCCTCTAGATTCGGTTCCACCGAAATAGGTCTGAAAGTTATCACAAAGAACTATGGGATGATCCACGCAAATACCAATATTACTTCACAGCAGCAGGATGTAGACATCAAGTATGACAGCCTACGCAAATGACCCACTCCAAGATGTTGTAGCCACAAAGAAATCAGTCAACAATTATCATTCACCTGCGATAAACCCAGACAAGACAAAGACTAAACCAAAGCAAGGCAAGGAAGAAATCACACAATAATCATCACAAAATCTGCAGTTCATTAACACTTTACTTCAACCTACGATAACACCTTCCAAAACGATGACTCACGCACACCACAACACACTTTCAGCTATCTCCCAATTTTTTGCACACCCAGCAATGTGATTTGCCCATTCACTATAAATCAATCCACACCAAGATGCAGACCAAGTCACACGCAAGCCTCCCTTAATTTAGCCCACAATAAAAAGAATCAGATCTCAAGTTCACCTTTCACGTATACACTTTCCATAACCACCCAAATGAAAGCATTACCAAGTAACTCACGTGTGTATATAACAGAAACAAGATCATGCACACCCTATCAAGTGAACGCCCAGCCAAAATCTTCACCAAATCACTAACGTTTCAAGTGCAAAAGCTGGGTCATGCACATAGGAATCTTTTTGACAAAAAAATCACGCTCACAACCACACTCTTTTAGCTATCTCACAGTATACTCCACACAACAGCAACATGATGTGCCCATACATGCTCAATCAACAAATCAAGACACCAACAAAAATTCACTCCTGTAAGCCTACCTTGCTACACCAGAAAGAAACATAGTATCCATCTATAATCTGACATAATTCACTTGAATTTCAATTAAAGATAGGCTTCTAATTTCACTGCGATTCTTATACCAGAATCCAACTAATATAAGGAGTGTTATTTATTTACACCATATCTTTAAACATTATCTTGAAGACCCAATAATCAAAAATATCAAAATTAAATAATTGAGATATAATAAATATCTTAACAATCTCCCCCTTTTTGATATTTTTGTCACAAATAAGAAACTTTGCTTGAATCGCATAATCAAATATATATATATAAGTATTAAAGTCACAATACTCCCTCTCAATCCAAAATCATGTTTCAAAGAACATCCATTAAATTCTTCAAGTTTAAGAAACATCCAAAGAAACAATAATGAACAATTATCTAATCATCCAAATTTCTTTCCCTCGGGACAAAAAGATGTCAAAAAGCAAAACTAATAGTCATGAAGATACCTTAAAATCTCCCCCTGACTTGGATAGTCACCAAAAACAATATGGTGTCTCCCCTTTGGGACAAAACAATGCTAAAACGAAAAATGCCTTCAATGTGATCAATCTCAACGAAGAAAGAAGCATAAAATTCAATAATAGGCGCAGCGAAAAAAATCATAAACACATAGCGCAATAACAAAAAGCCAATATGATAATTTACTACCAGTTAATACATATGCCAACATATCATTGCTCACTTCAGTTCCATCTTCATAAGTCTGATCAAATTCATAAACCTTATCATCAAGCATAGCCTCATGTACACATCAATCAACTGAACTTTAGAAAACCCATAAATAAAAACTCAGAAACACTAAACGTTAAGTCCTATGAACTTTTTTCTTTGTTTTTTGTTTTTAATAAATAATATTAAACTATACTTTAAAAATGTAAAGCACACAGTCCCTATACCCCTCGAAGAAATTCAAACCTGGGCTTAGTCCTCGTCACATTATCTCGGTCATCAACTGTCTGGTTGATTTCTTCATCTGAAGCAATTGACTTACCCTTAATCTGAACATTTTCTTCAAAAGCAGTAATTAACTGTGAACTTGGACAATTTCTTTTTTTTCCTTTACTATGTCTTTGTGCTTATACTTGACCCTTTCTAACCCAAGAGTGTTTCGGTAATATGGGTTACTATTGGAAATATAATGGAGAGTGTTTAGATTCTCGATTTTGACCTCTTTGAAACATTATTTGTAACAACTTGTAACATTTTAGTCTTATGTGCCCAATTACTCCACAAAAGTGACATATGGGTATAAACCTTTAATTTTTCTTTGAGATTTCTCCTTGCACAGATTTGGTTGCACCAATTTTTCATCATTGGACTTGGAACATTCACCTCTATAGCGAATGCCTTGAAGGTCTTCTTTAGTCTTACCAATTTTCAATAACTTTTCTAGCCTTTTTGTACCTTCATTTAACGTTCTTATTCCTTTTCTCGTGCTGACCAGCTTCAACTTTGTTTAATTAAGCTCATTTATTATAAATAACAACTTCTTCCCAAGGTCTTGAATGGTGTTTTTTATGGTAGAGTTTTCCTCCTTCAACTTTTCATTTTTCGTACATGTTTGGATCCATTTATCATTTGAAGTACTGTCATAATCTAAGAATGAGCTGTCATAATCTAAGAATGAGCTTTGAGCTGATTTGTTTACGTTTTTCCCAGAAGTTTCTGATTTACTCACGCTTTTGTCATCGATTACTTCCTTCTTGGTTGTTTGTAAAGCAAGTAACTAGATTTTTTGTTGTATAAAGCAACTAACGCAGTACTATTCACAGCTTCTTCTTCACTACCAGACTCACTTCAGGATTCATTCTCACTCAAAGTGCTTGTATAGGACTTCCCTTTTCTCTTCTTTAAGGTATTAGCACATTCTACCTACACATGTCTGAAGCCTTGACACTCATGACATTAAATTTTCTTCACTTTTCTTTCACCCTTTTAAGTTTTAGCTTGTTATTTGGTGAACTCCCACCGTTTTGCCCAAACTCAGCTCTATCCTTCTTTACTTTCTTTAACCAGTTGCTAAAATTTCTTGTCAAAAACTCCATATCCTCATTCTCTTCAGATTCATTTTCGAAGTCATTCACAACTTTACCAATCTCAGCTTACAATGCTAATCCTGTGTGCCTCTCTTGTTTGTCCCTTAACAAATTCATCTCAAAATTGGTAAGATTTCCAATTACCTTATCCAATGACATTTCATTGATATCATGACCTTCTCAATTGCTGTAATTTTCGATATGAACCTCGAAGGTAATGATCTCAATGTCTTCTTAATTAGTTTTAGGTTAGAGTATTTCTTTCCTAGTTGATGTGCTTGGTTTGTTATGTCACGCAATCTTTCATAAAAGTCTCCAATGGTTTCACTTTCACCCATCTTCATATCTTCAAATCTCATAGCCAACATTTGAAGTTTTGAGACTATTACATATTTCGATTTTTTATGTATAGTCTGCAAAATGTACCACACTTCTTTCGCCGATTCACAGGCTAATATCATAGCAAAACGACTTTCATCAACTACACTGAAGATGACGTGCAAGGCTTGAGAATTTCCAAGCTCCCTCTCTTCTTCGGTCCTTGTCCACTCAAATGTATCTTTAAGTACTGCTTCTCCCTTTTCATTAGTCGTCATTGGATGTGTCTAACCATTTAAAACTGAGTTCCATGCTTTTGTTCCTTGTGTCTGAATGAATACTCTCATCCTTGATTTCCACGTAGGATAATTTGAACCATCTAATAACGATGTCCTGATGATTGACGCCACTTCTCTTATAGTCATAATTGCGAAATAAGACCGACTTGACATACCAAGTTATGATTCGGTGACCTGCTCTAATACCAATTGAAAATTCTGAAGTGGTGTATTAGTTTCACAAACTTTCAAATTTTACCACACTCGTTTCTAACACAAGCAAAAATAAAAAAATTAAATGTACAAATATAAACCAACATCGATATTTGTTAACGCAGTTCGGCACACCTTGCCTACATCTACAGGATCCTCACCTAGCTAAATTCTTTCACTAACAACAATAGTTTTATACAAGGTTTTACTGAGCTGATGGCACTCAACCTTTGACAGTATCCCACGTCCTTACTACCCATGAAATAATTTCACAGCCAATAGTATAATCACCTCGTACTACCCTCAACAAAGGATTTTTCTCAACAATCTTATAACGAAAGAACACTAAATAAATAACTCAAGTAGTTAAATAAACTTCAACATAAATGAGAACACTTGAGAAAGAAGAGAAAAACAACTCCCCTATAGATTCTTTCCACCAAAACAGGTCTAAAAGTTGTCACCACAAACTATGGGATGATCCACGCAAATACTAGTATTAATTCACAGCAGCAGGATGAAGACACCAAGTATGACAGCCTACACAAAGGATCCACTCCAAGATGTTACAGCCACAAAGAAATCAGTCAACAATTATCATTTACCTGCGATAAACCCAGACAAGATAAAGACCAAACCAAAACAAGGTAAGGAAGAAATCACCCAACAATCATCACAAAATCTGCAGTTCACTAACACTTTCCTTCAACCTACGACAACACCTTCCAAAACGATGACTCACGCACACTACAACACACTTTCAGCTATCTCCTAATTTTTTGCACACCTAGCAACGTGATCTGCGCATTCACCATAGATTAATCCACACCAAGATGCAGACCAAGTCATACGCAAGCCTCCATTAATTTAGCCCACAATAAAAAGAATCAGATCTCAAGTTCACTTTCACGTATACACTTTCCATAACCACCCAAATGAAAGCATTACCAAGTAACTCACGTGTGTATATAGCAGAAGCAAGATTATGCACATCCTATCAAGTGAACGCCCAGCTAAAATCTTCACCAAATCACTAACGTTTCAAGTGCAGAAGCTGAGTCACGCACATAGGAATCTTTTTGACAAGAAAATCGCGCACACAACCACACTATTTTAGCTATCTCACAGTATACTCCACACAGCAGCAACATGATGTGCCCATACACGCTTAATCAACCAATCAAGATACCAACAAAAAATCACTCACGCAAGCCTACCTTGCTACACCAAAAAGAAACATAATATCTATCCATAATCTTACATAATCCACTTGAATTTCAATTAAAAATAGACTTTACTTTCACTGCAATTCTTATACCAGAGTCCAACTGAAATAAGGAGTGTTATTTATTTACACCATATCTTCATTTTGATTTTTAAACATTATCTTGAAGACCCAATAATCAAAAATGTAAAAATTAAATAATTGAGATATAATAAATATCTTAACACACCTTAAAATCTATGTTGTTTTTTAAACTATAACAAGGTAGATTGGGATTATATCATTAATTTAACAATTATATTAACTATTTTAAAATCCTTGCCTTTTACAAAGTTAGGTCCGATCGAAAATCAAAATAATCTTCATAACTTATTACTGACTTCGAATTAGATCAAGCCAAATTTATCAACTCGTAAACATAAACTTTAACAAGAGCCTATTATGAATAAATGATTTGGTCAATATTAATTATAATAACCCTAAAATTCATCTTAATAAAAACAAAAGTTAAGTTTTCTCTCCTAACACACGTTGTTTTAAATATAAGTATGCAGTTTAATATTTTGTACCATTTTCTAATGTTTACGTGTTCTTATTGTGATTTATCAATTAATTCTCATGATAAATTCTTAAATATAAATTGAATAGGGTAAAGTTTAATTAAATTTCATTGAACTAATACTTAATTTATATTAAAAATATTTCTTTTAGTTTCATTCACTAAGATGCATGTAACTCCATATTTTAAGTGTGATTTACTAGATTTATTTTTGAATAGGAAATTGCTGGGACCCTTAGAAAAGTGCATGCCTTTTTACCCTAGAATTAATATTTAACGCAAAACGACTAGTGTCGTTATTTTCAGATGTACGCAAACAAGAAATGAATTAGACTTCACTTAAGAGCCAGCTTTCTTTCCATTAATTTACATGCTACCAATAGATTGATTTCTTTGTCACCATCTCCTTGACTCCTAGCATCAATTATATTGATTCTAGACCAATAGTGCCTTCGTCTTCCCATATTGTGCTTGGAAGTGAAAGAAACAGGGAGTTCTAGAACAAAAAAACAATGCTGAGTGATCCAGAGCCTACAGGTAAAACTCATGTCTTCGTATTCCCTTTTCCTATACAGGGTCACATAAACCCGATGGTCCAGTTCTCAAAGCGTTTAGCCTCAAAAGGTGTCAAGGTCACACTACTCGCAGCCACCAACATTGGCAAGTCCATGCAAGGATTAGCAGCTTCCATCAACGTGGAACCCATTTTTGATGGGTACAAAGAAGGGGATAAGCCTAGCCCCGATGAATATTTGAACCGTTTCAAGGAGGTAGTCCCACAAAGCCTAGCCGAGCTCATTGAAAATCATAGCAGGCCAGAGTACCCAGTTAAATGTGTGATATATGACTCGGTATTGCCGTGGGTTCTGGATGCCGCTCGACGTTCTGGTACAGAAGGGTGTCCTTTTTTCACTCAATCATTAGCAGTTTGTGCGTTGTATTACCATGCAGTTCAAGGGGTACTGAAAGTTCCTTTAGAACACTCGTCTGAGGTTTCAGTAGATTCACTTCCCCCATTAGAGTTCAAAGATTTACCATCGTTTGTTTATGACACAGCAACTTATCCTGGTATCGCAGAAATCGTTCTAAGTCAGTTCTCAAACATTGATGAACCGAGTTCACTCTTATGGAACACTTACAGTGGGCTCGAAAATGAGGTAAGTCGCAAAATTTTTTGCATTATATACTTCCTTTACGAGTTCATGTATCAGTAGGTTACAGTCAGACACCATGATCTGCACCCCAACTCAGTATAGCAGACAATAGTATCGTAATTAAACAGAGTAATGAAATTCCAAGATGGTATCATAATTTCATGCTATATATGTCAATTTTAGGGTCTAAGGCTGAAAACATAAGCCTTACATTTGATTTCGAAGGTTTAGTGTTAAACCTAGTTATCTAAAACAATGTCAACTTATCTTTGCAGCTATCAACTAATTAAAGTGCTTTAAAATGACTCAAAGAGCAAACTATAGCTAGAGGGTGATAACGATGTTTCCTTGGACCAGGTAGGGTAAATAGATATAAGGCTCCATTTCATTGGTGTGCACTCAATGTTCTTATCTGTATAATGAGTTTGGATTTTGGTTCAACTTGCACCACATGTTGATGAGTTGGAAGAGAGAGACTTTTATCTCACGACAAAGTGTCACTAGCAAGAAGCAAACAGCAAAAATGACTTGTCATGTGCAACAATTTTTATAATATAATTGGGTTGATTCATACTGTGGTTTTGACAAAACAATTAAATGTTTTAAATTGATTGCAATTTATAGTTGCGTTAGTGATTGTTTTTACTGTAACTATACCCATGGTATTTATAATTGTGCCGCATCATCTACAATTATTCTAAAAAAACGAATACGAAGTTGCTGATGATTAAAAAGTGCTCTTAAGATTTTTGAGCATTGATAAAGAACTTTGACATGGTCTATTTGTTATTTCTTTCCAACTCTTAAAAGTACTTCGTATTCAATTCTTGCCATTTGCTATCAGGTAGAGAAGTGGATGGCGAGCAAATGGCCTGTGAAGCCAATAGGACCAACAATTCCCTCGATGTACTTAGACAAGAGATTGGAGGAAGACAAAGACTATGACCTCAGCCTTTTCAAGCCCAGTTCTGAGAAATGCATAAACTGGCTAGACTCCAAGCAACCACGCTCTGTCGTTTATGTCTCATTCGGTAGCTTAGCAGTTCTAGGAGAAGACCAAATGGCAGAACTTGCATGGGGTCTAGAAAAAAGCAACTGCAACTTCCTATGGGTCGTAAGGGAATTAGAAATGAAGAAGCTTCCAACCAACTTCGTAGAACAGACATCATCAGACAAGGGTTTAGTCGTTACATGGAGTCCTCAGCTTCAAGTCTTGGCTCACAAGTCCGTGGGCTGCTTCTTTACTCATTGTGGTTGGAACTCAACGCTTGAAGCTCTGAGCTTGGGGGTTCCAATGGTGGCGATGCCTCAATGGACTGACCAACCCACCAATGCCAAGTTTGTGACCGATATATGGCATGTAGGTGTTAGAGTGAGGGTAGATGAAAATGGGATTGTTCCAAAAGAAGAAATAGATCGATGTATAAGGCAAGTCATGGAAGGAGAAGGATCAAATGAATTCAGAAGGAACTCGGAGAAATTGAACGAAATGGCAAGAAAAGCACTAGATGAAGGTGGGAGCTCTGACAAGAACATCGACGAATTTATATCCAGCTTGCGTGCAACTCCAAAGCCATCCATTAAATTACATGTGTGAATCGAATCTCCTGTATATGTATATCCTTGCTACAAGTTTAATCTCTAGTGCTTCCTACTACGTTATAGCAAGACTTGCATACTCACCAAAGGGAACGGTGGTCTAGTTTAGATGGAGATCAAAAAATTTATTCGGTGGAGGAAAATTTAGCGCATTTGAAGCAATGTTATAAATATTTTAAGTGGTTTATGTATCGAACTTGATTTTGGTAAAGTATAATATTGATACCATTAATATCGGATAATGTTTTTGGTAACTTTTTCAAATTATAAAATAGTTCATAAATTTCTTTAAAGTATAAAATAGTCCATTAATATATTATGTTATTAACTTTTAATTTCATATAAACCATATCTCTAAAAATCATAATAATTTAAATTTAAAGTAACAACTATCTATTTATTTTATTAATATAAATTTTCATATATATATTTTACATAAAAACAATGACCATAATTAATATAAGAAAAATATCATTTAACTATCATACATATAAAACTAAAAAAAATGCAAAAAACTTAACATATTACAATTTATATCAAAAAATTATCTAGTAAGACTAATATAGGTTCATGACTCCATAAGCATTACAATATATAAGAGTTCGTATTGAAGAACACAACTAATTAAAAGTAAAATTTGAAATAAAAACACTCAAAATTAAAAGTTTTATATTTATATTACGTATATAGAATTTAACATATACATTAAATATAAGTGAAATTAAAAAAATGAAAAGAAATGGAAAACCTGAAAGTTCATTTAAAGTAATATCCATTAAGATCGCATTGACCTCAATTTTTATTTGGTAAAAATTCTTCATCATAATCATCTGTCAAATTCATTGCATCAATGACATGTCAATACTTTCTTATCTAAGATTGTTTTCCAAATCACTCTCATTTATTATACTTAGCTCCTTATAAACCTAATCTACTAAAAAATTGAAATGGTCAAGGTAAATTAGATTTATAGAACTAATTGTTTTATTAAGAGTCGTAGTAAACAAATAAAATTAAATTATTAAGAAATTATATTCAACTTAATAATGATAATAATATAACTTCCCTAAAACTTTAAGTTGTATAGAATAAAGACCAAATCGTTTAATTTTTTGTGTTTCAATATATTTTTTTTCTTAGAATGAATGAATTCAAATGTGCTCTAATTCTTTTCACGCCTTATTGTACTTACACATTAACTTAGAATTTGAATTCCAAATCTTTGTAATTTAAGAACATGATTAGAATTGGTCCCATTAAGCAACTATAAGATAATAAAAGTAATCTTATAAACAAAATAAAGTGATGATTAATTTCCAAAAAGTAACAAAAGTTAAGAAATATATACTTAGATTAAGTTCTCTTTAACGAAACGTAATAGATATCCCAAAATCACCAAACGCATCCTTGTATAACTTTATTTGTAAGCTGAAGAGTTCTTGTATCATCTCATGTGCAACAATTTTTGTAATAGTTAATAACATTCTCATATTAACTTTAATTTTTTTGTATATGAAACTTAGTCTAAAATAGATACCAAGATTTAAAAATGGCTCAGTTGTAAACAATAGAGAGTAAAGTTGTCTTTTTCATCTTTCATTGATGACTATAAGATAAGGCGTATACAAAGAACACATATTTTTCATATTAGCCTTGATTGTTTCTTTCACCCTCTCCATGATATTATAAAAGTAAATTATTGTTGCCTTTTTATCACTATTAGTCAGAAGAAGTACTGTCACCAAAGCCTCACAAACTCAAATAAAAAATTGTCATTGAGATTAAAATTCATGATCTTTAAATATAATATTCTAGAAACATCTATTTCAACAAAAAATCTGACATACTAAGATGCAATTTGCTTAATCACTTTAAATATTTATCTCAACTTCTTCTTTATTAGAATAAAATAAAACATTGAAATAATAATAAATTAGTCGCAAATCTTGTAATAGCAAGATGAACCAGATTCTTATTATTTGTGAAACCCTTTCTTATCAAATTTAGGACCGATACGTGATTATAAAAGAATTTGTTAAATTTCTTGCTTTCTACATAGTTTCATCAATGATAAGAAAGTATTTAGGATCTCTTATATTTTTCAACATCAAGTCAATAAAATGTGCAACACAAGGAGACAAATAAAAAGAATTATACTTGCTTTGCAACCTTTTTTCAGTTGTTTTATAAGCATAATCATTGTCAATCATGAACTGTACAATATGTTTAGGCCTAACTTCATTCACAACTTTATTAAATATCTGAAATAGGGTATCAATATTTATAACAAGACTAAAGGCAACAATGGACTTTGAAAACATCATCTTATTAGTAGAATAAACAAAAAATTGTTAACAGCTCTCATCTTCTATTTTTTCAACCATCACACATGGTTGAACGTTCATAAGTTGTCCAAATCATTATTCTTTCATCTAAATAACTTTTTATTTCATAAATATAATTGCTTAGAAGATTACCTTTGTAGTTATCAATTGAGGGAGCTTTATATTTTGGAACATCAAAGATAATATCATCCATCGTAGGTTGGTAATAATAAAACTTAGCAATATTAAATGATACACTAGTATCATATTACTACCTAGCGATTGCCATATCCACATTATAAGATGGCTCTTTATATTGTAAAGCATTACAAATTAAAAGTTGAGCTCTAGGAGTTCTTCATTATGTAAAAAAGTTAAACACATGTCTTCTTCTCTTCCTCACATCAAGTATAATAATCTTTTCTTATTGGATAGGAATACTACCTTCAACATACCCAGTATCATCTTGACCATTACAAAAAGCACTTTCACTACCAATTTTGTAGTTCACTTTTTGTCACATGTCTTTCTCATGCTAATACTCTTAAAGCAAAGTTTTCATTTTTCATTTCACGCCATGACTAACTTTCTTACAAGACTCCACATCACCTTCGATCCCAACTAAATGCTTCTTTAATATAAAGATTCCCTCACCTTTTAAATATTGATTGCAATACAAAAAAAATATAGTACAATTCTTCATTCTAGGAATCTATATAGTATGAACCCAAGTTAGGTCATTGAATATTCCTAAACCTATAGAGGCTGAATTATTAGGTGTACTTAAACTTCTTTCTATTTATCTGTAAAATATATAAAGAAATATGTCAAAGTTAAATTAATAATTTCATATCAAAATAAAATTTATTGCATACGAAAGTTAATTTAATTATAGCATATTGAATATAGTTAATAAATTTAAATATTCTCAATGACATGTTTATTAACTTGTAGTAAGTCAACTGCAACTAATAAATGAATTAACATTATCTTATCTTGGAACCTTAAGATATATGCTAAGCAATTCACTTATATATAATTCTTACTTGTTGGTTTGGAAATAAATATAATACATTGATCTAATTTGTTTTTCCTTTTGTAAATTCTTAACCTCAACTAACTAAATATATTGTATATGAAAACTCAAAATCAACAAAATTGTATACTTACTCATAACTATTTTTCAAATTTTGGACAATTAAATATACTAGGTAAACTTTTTGATAAATTTATAAATATCGTATTATCAAGCAATTAGTTTATAAATAACTTTTTTATTCTATATGGTATTCCAAAAGACACATTTCAATATGAATGAATTTTAAAGTTCAAAATGCCATTAACTATTCAAATGCAATGTAAAAAAAGGTCTTTTATATCTTTCATAATTCAATTCCATAAAACACAGACAAATAATTAATATAACTATATAAACAAACATTATATATAACCATCAGTAAGTCATTAGTCATTATGTAGACAAAGTAACAAATATTATATAACATTAATCATTAACTCTCTGTAGAGAATAAAACTAAACAAGTAACAAACCAGGTGGAGCAAGGAGCCAACAACGTTGAGACAGAGTTTAGATTTGGTAGTGGTAGAGCTGAAGCATGTGACTGCCTAGCAGGAGCTGGCGACAATGATAAAGTTGGAGGTAAGGTCGGAGCACGATTTAGTAACAGAAGGACAATGATGGATTATAAAAGAAAGCAAGCCTAAGAGCTGGAGATAGTGAGAGCAAACAATTGAGTGGGCAACTATTGTGTTAAGAGCTAAGAGTGAAAGAGGCGTAGGCTGAGAACTGAGAGTGAAAGGGAAAGGGAAAGGGAAAGGGAGTTGGCAACTACTCTTGTGCTATGCTACATTTTTGTGTTATTGCTTAGAGTTAGAGTTAATATATTTAAGTTTTTGTTTTTCATAATTTGGTCCTATAAATTTTTAATTTGCAAATCTATCTAGTACGATATTGATATTTTGAATACCAACTAGTATCGTAAATTAGTATGGTACTATAGATTACTGTATCATTTTCATACCGACTGATATGGTATGGTAATCTATTGTTGTTGTCAAGTAATATTATTAACCTCAAAATTTTAATGAAAAATAGAAAAAGTAAATAATAAGTCGATATCATGAAAAAAATGAAATAAAATGATGTGTTAATGATTAATAATCAATGAACATATACTTTCAATAAAATTAAAGTGTCTAATTGAGAAATATTCATCTATTGAGATTGATAAAAATTAGATGGAGATAGTATAATAGACTTTGACAAAAAAGAGAAAAACCTCTTCTAAGGTAGTTGGAGGGTTTGACGACAGAGGAGGAAAGGATTTATGAGTTTTTGTATACTGAGGAAATTCCATAATTGGAAAGAGGAGAGGGATTGTGGTAAAGAGAAAAGGAGAGATTAATTGAATTTCTTTGGTAGGTCGAGAGAGAAAGTCTGCAAAGATATTGTGATGACTTTTAACATGGCAAATGGTGAATTTATAGCATGAGAACCATTCTTGCCATTGAAGTAATTGGTTGTCTGGTAGGGTTTTCTTGCCACGCCGGCTACCCCTAGTCAGAGGGCTCAGGGAATACTAGCTCTCGTGGTTAAAAGTAGATCATTCGTTAGAGATTATATAAAACAAAGCAAGATCAGAGTGTAAATTCCAGGTATAGTGACTGAGACACATAAGTCCTTTCCCTTTACGAGCACTAATTCTCAAGGCTTGCCTCTTAGGAATCTTACACTTCCAATCTACCCCCGCTTTAACAATCTCAAATAGAATTTATGGTCTAAAACTTTCTAATACACAGGATCCTCATGAAGAGGCAAGTGTAGAGCATACTTATCTTTCTGTATGACCAAGACTATATTATTCAAGAATCAAGCTTTTAGGAGAAGGAGAACTTAGAGAAGCCATAGAAAGAAACCACACAATATTTTTTGTTGATCAAACTCTTAGGTTTGATTACAATCCACTCTCTCAAGTTTTTCCAGTCTGATTACAATGAAAGAGAAGCCTTGCTTTAGAGACTAAGCAAGGGAATAAAAACAAACAACTTTAAGGAATATTCCTTTAGTACAATCATTCCCACAATTTTTAAAAAGCAAATAGTAAAATGTCAGAAACACATGGGTCCTAAATATTCCTATGAGATAAGAGAGAATCTTGACCCCAAAGATTCTTTTACAAGATAAGAACAAATAACTTAAAGAGGAGCAGAGAGAGAATATGGGCCACTACTATCATTGTCAAAATCATCTGTCAGCTTAATGTCATCATCAAGTTGTTCCATGGTTTGGATAAATTAGGCAATGTCTGTCTCAATCCAAGATGGAGGTCATGAGCTTGAAGCATTTTGAAATAGGCCAGAAAATAAAGTGGGTTTATTGGAAGACCTGGATGGTGCAATACTTTCTTCAGGAGGATATGACCCTCTCCAACCATAATGTCAAATCCAGTAAAGGTAAACTGGTCCATTGAAGTCCAATATCCAGCTTAAGGAGATATAGGCTTTGGAAGAGTAAAATCTCCTGGATAAGGACCTAGAGAGGTATATATTAGAGATGGAATTGTTTGAGGATACTAATTGAGATGATCCAGGAAGGAATGCAATTTTGTTATTAGTTGAGTATGATTAGTAGGCCAATCAACAATGGTACACTACTATTGGCCATGATTCAGAGTGCAAAGATAACCAGATATGGTTAAGCAGTAGGGGCAATGAATGACGAAGATTGCATAAGGTCTGTCAAGGTAGTATCCCATAACTAGTATTGATTCAGAATTTGAGACATTTGAATACGTCATTTTGACAAAGGTTGGAATCATTCAAGGAAGGTCCAAAGAAGAGACTTGGCCTTTGTAGGATTAGAGAGATGTCTGTGAACATGGAGAGGAGAAAGAGAAATTGGATAAGCATATTGGGCAGATAAGGCCTATAGATGCCACAATGCTGGTTCGAAAAGAGTATCATAAAGATGATACATGACACGATATCGTGTGGCAGAATCAAAATAGGAAGGATGAGGAGGAATATTGAGATTGATAAGGATTAGATGGAGATAGTAGAACAGACTTTGGCGAAGAAGAGAAAAAACCTCTTCTAAGGTAGTTGGACGGTTTGGCGATAGAGAAGGAAAGGATTTGTGAGTTTTTGCATACTGATGAAATTCCATAATTGGAAAGAGGAGAGAGATTGTGGTAGAGAGAAGAGGAGAGATTAACTAAATTTCTTTGGTAAGTCAAGAGAGAAAGTCTGCAAGGTTATTATGATGAACTTTGATATGGCAAATGGTGAATTTATGGCATGAGAACCATTTTTAACATCAAAGCAATTGGCTGTCTGGTAGGGCCTTCTTCTTTGGCTCAAGAATCTTAGGAAAAGTTGTGTTATCCATTTTGATGATAAAGTGATATGGGCTGAAGTGGAAACTGAACTTTTTGATTCCTTTTTTGACCGCCAATATCTCTTTATAGCTCCTATGATAGTACTTTTTTATTTTTGAAATTGTCCACTTGCATGACCATAATAGTGGCATTTTTTGTAAATTTCTTCAATGAGAACAACACCCTAGTAATAGCTACTTGTGTCTATCTGCAAAATGCACTGGTCTTTATTAGGAATCTTCAAAACTAGTGGATGATGTCAAGCTTGCTTTAAATATTTTATGACTTTAGTTTGCTCTTTTGCCCACGGTGGTGGATTCTTCTATAGCAACTTTGACAGGGACAATATATAATCAGTTTGGTTGTGAGATTGTCGTTAGGAAATTGCAGTAATTTATTAGCAATATATAGACTGGGCTGATAAAATCCATTGTAGAAATGCGTACTTAAGAATTCTATTCAGGATTTTTCGATTTGGCTCTTCTTTGCTGAGAGCATAGTTGTATATTACTTCATAAGATCTAAAAAGGATTGGAGTAAAGCGTGATGTTCATGGGTTTTAGATTATAACAAGATATCATCAATGTAGATCAAAGCATTGTAGGGACTGATAAATCTTTATCACGGCCTATTGGAATAATGAAGGGGCAACCTTAAGTCTAAATGACATAACAATCCATTAGTATTGATGTTCAGAATACAAAAGACTGTCTTGTATCTATCTTGACGGTTAATTCTAAGTTGCCAAAATCCTACTTTGAGATCAAACTTGGAGAAAATGGTAGCTTCCTTCAAAAATAGTACTTGCATACTAATCTTCGACAGTGGAAATTTATCATCTTGTAGGAATTTAGAGGTTTATAGTCAATGACTAACCTCTTTTTTCCTTATTTCTGTTCAAACCTTTTGTTGACATAAAAAGCCTAACAAACTCAATTAAATTTAGTGGACTCATTTAGTCCTTCTTTAACAAGGATTGTACATTCTTCTTACGTGAGTTTCAAATCATCAAGGTTCATACCTAGAAAAGTAGCCTTAGTAGGATTGATGTCTTCATTCTTCTTGAAAGGAAGACGGATGAAGAAATCAGAATTCTTCTATGGAGGATTGGAATGAGAGAACTATGCATGAGACTTAGGACAGTAGTCTAAAAACTGATCTTTCAGGGCTTCATAAGGTGGTGGTCCTTGAGTAAGCTCAAACATATTCCTGACATCAGTGTCAGAATTGAAGTTGGCATGACATCCGATTCCTATGGTTAGAATCTTTAGTGAAGATGCCTAATAATAGACATCCATTCTAATAAGAATATATGCCAGATTACTACTAAGAACCTTAGTCCATACCACACAGTCAAGGAAGAAACAAATCCCTATTTTAATTTTAGTAGTAAGCCTGATCTTGAAAGATTTTCTATCAGCAACGGTGAAATACTCATCATCAGAACACCATGCATCAGGAAGTAAAATGCTAGGCTTCATAATGCTTCTGTATGATCCAGTATCTATATACCCAATAGCCTTAATGGGTTTATCATATTTGTATCAGAACAGTAACTTGATTTAAACATAGGGATGAGAAATAGGCTTGGGGATAAGCTTGAGACACATTTGTTATTACTGTAACTTATAGAGTTTGTCATCTTAAGAAAAGGAGATATTAGAGGAGTCATCATCCTCATCAGAGGAATCATCATCCTCATCAGAGGAATAAAGGGGAACAACAAACTTTGAGTCTTCATCCTCACTTGATTGTTCTTTAATGAGATCTTCAATATTTCTATAATCATCATGGATTGGCATAATAGCTTCAACAGAATCCAGGAGTATGATATCCCATTTTGTCTTATTAGGACATTGACGAGCATAATGTCCTGATTTGCCTTAGAGAAAACAATGGTCTGATGGCTTTCCTTGAGGATTTCTCCTTTTGAAGAAGGACAAATTGTCAGCGTTTATTTCTTCTGAAGGGCTTGTAACCTTCTTTAGGAGACATGTTGGATATGTGGAACTTCTTGTAAGAGATCTGCCTATGATGATGTTTCTTTTTCATATGGCACTCACAGTCTTTGTTCTCCTTACACTTGATCATCAAATATTGCTTTTTTCGCGCTTTATTTAACAGAGGACTACCTTTAATCATGTTTTTGAAAAACATTTGTTAATCATATAGCTTATCAAGAAAAGCTAAGGCGAGCTGATAGATTTATCCAAAAGACATATTTTTCATATCTCGTCGAAGTGCAGTAATGGTCCTTTGTAACTCAGGTTGTAATTCTTCTGGAAGAGAGAAAATAAATATATAACAGAGAGTAACATCGTTGAAATCATTGAGTAGATAATAACGTTTCTTCATACACTGAAAATGATGTTATAAATCTCTTCTATCCAAAGAACAACACTTCATCTCAATATATTCTTGTTTGACCTATTTGTCGATTAGCTAAAAGTCACCAATGAACTCTTTATGAATTACTCTAAGAAGTAATCTAGTAGATGTCACTTATAAAAACTGAAGTCTGTGATATTCATCAAGACTTTGCCACCATTCTCATAATGTACCAGTAAAATGAGAAGTAAACTCAGACAAAGTATCTTTTAAAGTATTATTTGGTCGAGTCATTTACAAATCAATCCAAACGCCAAATTTATAGAGACGTTCTCTCCATTTTCTAGGTGGAAGATCTTCGAATGTAAACCATGGTCTAGAAGTAGGTCTGGTCAGTGGTGCTTATGCTAGTGGTGGAGAAGGTCTGAAGGGTTCAATTCTTCTAGACTCAGCTTTACTAATTTCTGGCTCTACTTCCATACGTTCATGCATAGTCATTATGACCTGAGCTAGATATGTGAAGTCAACAAACTGTGTATAGTCATTTAAAGATGGTTTAGACACTTCAGATGGTTCAACTATTGTAGATGATTGCTTAGAGATGCTATAATGCTCAGAGGGGCATTCTTCATCAGATATCTAAGTAATATGCATGCAAACATGTTGGTTCAAGAGTTACTATGAACTCTGTCTGAGGAGCTTTGTCTGAGGACGTAGATTAGGAATGTTGTGGTTTTGGTGGAGAAGATGGTGGAGTGTGAATCTGTAAGGGTTTATTCCACAGATTAGCTGGTTTAATCCATGGATTAGTAGTTTAGTGTATGGAGGTGAAGGTTCATAAGACTTTTCAGGCTTAGGTTTTGATTTGGTCGATTTGGGCTTAGTGATGGTAGGATGGATATACTGGCTGATCAAAGGATAATTAAACCTAAATACCTTTTCATAGTTAACTTCTTCAAGGTATGTAGGTGGACAATAGATTGGTAGGATGGGATATATTGGTGAAGGATAGATCGGCTGGTTAACTAGAAAGAATGTAGGATATGCTCCATAAATAGTCTTAGACTATTCTTTATGCATGTCAGCTTCCATTCATTGAAAGATCTCTTTCGCCTTTCTGAGTTCTTGCTCCTTGGTGGTAAAATTAGGGCCAAAATATTGAGTATCAACATAATGTTAAAGAGTCGCATCAAGTTAGGTCATTTAAGCTTTGTAATATTTGTACAATTTCTAGATCTCTGTAGAGACTATATCAACTCGTTGGTGAGTTTCTTGTGTTTGTTGAGTCAAACCATCAAGTTTGGAATTAATTTGTTAAAGGACTTTGTTCTGGGTTAAAACATTATCAATTTTCCAGTTGAGAGGTTCATCAATAAGATTTAAAAGCATTGTTTCATGAGCACTCATGCCACAAGCACAAATATATGGGTTAGAGATAACCTTTTATTAGTCATTTACACGTCTCTCCAGGGGAGGAAAATCTTTCTCATAAGGATTAACCATCATGCACGGAATGGTTGGAGTAGGAACAACTGGAATAGAAGGAACAACTGACTGAGGATGTTTAGAAATTGACTCTCGATAAGTCATATATTCCTTATGAACAACTTTGAGCATTTCATGAATACTTCTAGGTCTTGGTCTTGGATTCTCAATCCAAGGTTTAGAATCATCATCATCATCTTCATGTTGATAGTGAAATTCTTGAACAGGTTGACAATTATAGATCTCCTTTCTTTTGATTTTCTTCTTCCTTCGTCATTGATTATAAAGCTCATCATCACTAATGTCTGAATTAGGGTTTAGACATACTTTTCAATTTGGTTCACACATAATCAAGAACTCTAGATGATGTCTTTTACTTTAGGACGGTGTATGGAGAGGATAGTGTGTATACTCTTTATCAAAGAACAATCATGAGAATATATACTGTAAGGGCTAAGAAAAGGTAAAGAGGTATTAGAAATACGATTTCCTTCAGGGAAACGGGTTATTTCTACAAGGTGTTCTATAGGATTAGATAAAGTACATTTCACACTAAAAGAAAGACTGGCTATAGAAAGGGTTGAAGAAAGATGAACAGGGTTGCTTGCTAACGTATTCATAGCTTATGAACCATTCCTTACTCGCTTTCAACAAAAATACTGTAGTCAACTTATTCAGGGTATGTAGGTGGAGAATAGATTGGTGGGAAAAGATATGTAATGGTAGATTGGTTGGTTAACTGCAAAGGATGTAGGATAGGCTCCATAAACAGTCTTAAACTGTTCTTTCTGCATGTCAACTTCTAGTCATTGAAGGATCTCTTCACTTTTATAAGTTCTTGCTCCTTGGTGGTAACATTAGGGCCAAAGTACTGAGTTTTTTTTATGGTTTTATATATTAATGACTGTAGACAAAATACATTTTTGAGTTCCTAATTAGTAAAATAGTTTTCTCCATTTTGGGAGATTTATATTATAGACTTAATTATATAGTTAAACAAAAAATTATATATGTTTAAAGTAATTCCAATGTTTAAATTAATGGCAGTAATTATTATGAATTCACTTAAAAGTGAACATACAAAACATTATATGTGCCAAGTAGCCTGAGTCAAGATCTTGCCTTGTAATTAAAATTTGATCACTAATATTGCACATTTCATAGTGGAAATCTTTGTCGAATTTGAGAACGCGAACATGACTTTGTGACGAAGAAAGAAACTAGGTTTTCCCTGATATGTGTCACTTTAATGCTTTTTACCAAAGAAACTAAAATTTTAAAGCAGTTTAAAAGAAAATTAGAAAACATCTAATGCTTTACTGCGTCGCGCTTGGGATATTCAGATCCAACACATCTATCGTGAAGGGAATCATAGTGTCGACAGACTAGCTAATTTAGCCTTACTATTAAGTCCAGGACTACATGTTCTCCAGGAACCTCGATCTGTAATTAGGGAGCTGGTCCATCAGATCCAACACATCTATCGCGAAGGGAATCAGAGTGCCGACAGACTGGCTAATTTAGCCTTACTATCAAGTACAGGACTACATGTTCTCCAGGAACCTCTATTTATAATTAGGGATCTTGTAGCACCCCCTTACCGTAGGGTATGCACTGGGACGCCCGCAGGTCATTCCGGTACATATCATATGATAAGGGTGAGCTACTTGCGATCACTACATTCACTCCACATGGCATCACATTAATTTTAACGATAAAGCATTAATAGAAAATCTTCTCGCGTTCGCGAGGAGCGCGCTCGCCCTCGCGAGGGTCAGCTTCCTGCCTACTCCGACTACCATTTTGTTTTCTTTCCCACTTGTTTTCCTCTTCCAAGACACATACTCTTCCAAAACATATAACTTTTCACTCAGGATTCCAAATTTGACAAATTTGGTATCAAAAGAAAGATAACAAAAAGACCTACAATTCCTATGAAGGACTCATAGACAAATTTCATCTCTATAAGGGTCAAAATTCACTTCAAACAAATATTTCTTGTAAATCTCACCCTAAACAGTAATACAACTTCTAAAAATCATAACTTCCTACTCCATTCTTCAAAAATTCCATAATTTATATCAATGGAAAGATTAAAACACAATCTACAACTTTTATGAATAATTAAATGCAAATTAAACCTCTAATAGGGTCAAAATCTCAATCAAAGTTTCTGCCCTGTTACATATCACCTAAACCATATCCACATTTCACAAATTCATATCTTTCAATTCCCACATCCAAAAATGGCATATTATACATCATTAAAAAGCTATGACATTCCTCTACAACTTTCAATAAGGCTACTTACTCCAATTCAAACCAAAACAGTCCAGAATTTGCCTTACAACACAGTATCCATAAAACCTACACTTATGGACATTTTCACAAACAAAACACATTAATCTTTGGAATACATCTTAAATTCAACAGATCATAACTTTCAAACCTGATATCGAAAAATGTCATAGTTTGTAGCGATAGAAAGCTAACAAGAAAATCTATATCTTTTATGAAGACCAATTTAGCAAAATCTGCCTAAATCAACCCAGAAAATTTTCCAAAGTTTCAGTTCACTAAATTCTCGAGCTACTGTTCATCCCTACACATATTCTCACATTCAAGTCAAAATTTGGAACTCTTCAAGCAAAAATTGAGCTTCACTTCCTTCACAAGAATTATAGCCAAACTCCTCAAGTTTAATTCAAGCTTAATCTCAACTCAATTGAACAACCATATAAAAAGTTATGGTAAAATCATTGAAACATACTTACATAAAATTTCTAGATTTTTATCCTAACTCTTCTCCTACCTCTTCCACACCATTACCTCACTTATAACCACTCAATTCACTCAATATATCAACCCAACCAAAACAAAATCTCCACTAGAACAAAAGTCCACAAAATGGCAGCAACATACACTCAATTCTTCAAACATTTCTACACTCATCTAAGACACCAATTAACTTCCAAAACTTCTAAAACATCTCTAAATTATATTCATCACCTTCTACCTCATCAATCATCAATTAAGGCAAGAAATTCACATACACACACACACCCAATATACTTTAACACAATTCTCATATAATTAAGTGTACACTTATTACAAATAATTGCATTAACTACAACATCATAAGATAAAATTTTGTTTCTTACCTAATAAGCTTCCACTTCTTCAATTCTTCACAATCTCACAACTCTCTACCCTTCACTACCACACACGATCATCTTGAGGGGGGTAGAAGGTTTAGGTTTTTAGTGAACCAAAATAAGAGAAAGCAAGGTGAAAGAGGGTGGAAAAGATGGTCAAAAATTCAAGGAGAACAAGGAAGAAGAGAGCTACGGAAATGATGGAGAAAATCCACTTAAAAACAACAAGCACCCTAAACAAGAAGAAGCATCGTGAATGACTAAAAGATGGTGGATTTTTATTAAACAAATACACATGGTGGCATGTTAGGCAAGTGACATGTGTCACTTGCCACATGTCACACTCTAAACTCCTTACTTAGGTTCTTTCCAATACAATTCTAATTTCTACTTCAATTTCTCCCCAAATTTCCAATGGCTCAAATCAATAATTTCTAAATTCATGTATCTAAATTTCCAGTACCATTGGGCAGTCATTTTTGCTACCGATAAACCCTTATTCTGCCACTTGGCATTTTTTCTAGTCTAGAAATTATCCCGAAAATTTCCAAAAAAATTTCTAAAATTCACTAAAAATCGGAAAACCAAAATGACCCTCTCCAACGCAGTTTTTCATACACACAAGTCATATTTTCATAACAATCACATTTATTAACAAAAATACCGGGAAATGTCATGAATGCATGTACAGTCAGTTACATGTGTAAAATTCACTATTCACTTACATGTGTATGCATGAACACGTTGAGGCATTTCTAAACGCCCATGGACCACTCAAAATTACTATTCTACCCTTGCATCGGTGATGGGATGTTACATCTACAATCATAATCTTTTACCAACCTCTATATTTCATTCCATACCCATTCTTTTTTTCCAAACCTACTAAACAAGCACACCCTTAATTTGTTTAAACAGAAAGTTGATTGATAATATGAAGTTAAAATTATCTTAATTGATAATAAAAACATTAAATTGTAAATAATAAGTAATTGTAATTCAAATGAAATTACTATAAGCACCCTATTGATTTGGTGACTGCGGATGCTCTGATTGATGCGATGAGGTGCTACTCCTCCCCTTCAACTCATCCATCTCATTACGGAGTTGAGCTATGTACTCCATCGACTGTTGCAACTGAGTTGCCAATGTCTGCATTGTGCTCCGAAGCTCTTGGACTTCATCCATCCTTTTAATTTCGTATTTTAGGGAATTCCACTATGGCATAAACTTAATTAAGAATCTATGGAACAACATCCAAGTACTCTGGATGCTATTAAATGATATCAGTAACACCATATCACCATTGGAATTTGAGGGAAATATGAGGATGAGGCACTACACATATGACTTCAAGAATTGTGCAAACTATACCTAAGTAAAAAATTTAATCATGAAAGGGAATTTTTACACTTGGAGAAATAAACAAAAAGGAGAATGGTTCCTTAGGAAAAAGTTAAACATGGTGCTATTAAATCAACAACAACTACAAATTTATGCACAAAGAAAGCTACAATTAAAAACCATTACTATCTGATCGCTTAAATTTTAAAACATATTTAATATTCAAAAGAAGCATTATCTATTCATATTTAACAACTACATGGTGAATTATGTAGGTTGAGGAAGCTATCACCAAAGGAGTAAGAAGTAATTTGGAAGCCACTAAAAAATACTCTTGCATAAGGAATCTATAAAAAAAATATTTGAGCTAAAGAAACTCGATGGAAAGGAGGCTATAGACATAAAAATGGAGGTAAAGGAAATTAAAAAAAGTTAGGAATAATTCAAAGGCATCTCAATAACATTAGGCTAAAGACAAAATGAGTATAATAAAGAAAGGATAAAAATAGGGTACTATCAATTATTCAGAAGCACTCATACATTATTCCCTTCCCCTCAATCTAGTCTTACTCCTTGATCATCCAAATCATCTAAGCATGTAAGCATTAATACACATTAATTCACCAACCTCCACCCACTTAATAATCCAGATTCTACATTACCAATTCCAAAGCATTTCTATTTCATTCAACTATTAAACACATAGGCTTGAAATTTTTTATAAAGTGCTATTTTCTTTTCTTCTTTTTTTTCGTTTTCATTCTTTTATTTTTTAGCCCTTTTTTCATGGCACTCTAACCTAGTCTTTTATACAAAAAAAAATTAAATGAACTAGCAGTACATTAACCAATTCCATCATTCTTGGCTCAACTAGAGATATCAAAATATTAGAACTATAATGCACAACTCTCCTATCAAACTAATAAACCATATCTACTTTACCCTTCTCTTCCCCCAAACTTAATTTTAGCACAATAGCAACATATAGATAAATTCAAGACGAGGGCTTAAGAATAAGGAAAAAAGATAGATAAAATAAAAGTAGGTTAGGCTCGTGAAACTGGATAAAACAAAGAAAGGGTATTAATAATGACACAAAATGGGTGACTAGGGGTGTACAATATGTATACAATATAGGTTAGTTAGAAAGGCCCAAGTGGATCAAAGATGACCTAAATTATTTCCCAAGTAAGACACAACTCCATATTTTGCCTTAAATAGTAATTAAACAAACCATAAGCATATAATAATTTTTCTTTTTTTTAAGGCTCATGGACATCTAACTTATATCCTCGCAAGTTCTAAAAAAGCCAAACATAAGTGACTTTATGCTCAAAAAGTAGAGACATTCTAACTAGCTTCAACTCAAAGATGATACAAACATATGTAATTACACAACATCTTCATCATTAATGCATCAAAAAGCACATTAACAACTTTCATCATTAATTATTGACTAATTCCTTAACAATTCATTATAATAATTCAAACATCATATTAACACAATACAGCACAAAACAATATGAATACTAACACATTCTTAACATATAATCGTATTAATCACTTGGAAATAAAATTAGGCTATAATAAAATATAACTAAGCACAGTTAAGCACATTCTAGACAATAAAACATAAACTGATGATTACCTATACAATCAAACCACAAACAGAAACCCAAATGATCAAAGCAGTACACAAAACCTAGTAAAAAACAAAACCCACTCACCTTAATCGATGACTAAATGAGGACGTAGAAAGAAGGATGGACGAAAATGCAGACGCAGAAGCACACGAAGGAAGAAGATGCAGAAGGGAACCAAAGCACGCGAAGGAACAAAACAAAAAGGCAGAATAGATCGAGAGGACACAAATGACGATAGCAACAACGAACTGACATTAGAAGAGAAAATGAAAGATAGCTGGAGAAAATGAACATCGAAGAGGGGGGAGCTTCGGTCATATGTAGGTTAGCTTAACCAAAATGACGTAGTTTGGTGTTAAACCAAATGACGTCATTTTCACTTTGTAAGAAACATTGAAGATGAAGCCAATGACGATGTTTAGGTTTTAGTTTCACTGATTTATGATAGAATCGAGTCTTATCGGTAAATTTACTGACATAAATGCTATTCCATCGCTATATTTTGTCAAAAAATTTGCCGGGATAATTTCCCTCCATTTTTACAGACTAAAAATTTGTTTGTCGCTATATGCAAATTTTTCCAACAACTTTACCAATGGGCATTGATATCCTATCACTGATTACCTACGGCATTATTTCCATTGATAATATTCTGTTTGTAATTTATAATTTTCTTGTAGTGTATGCTAACTTTTGAATTTGCTAAAAAATCCATTTGTCATAGAAGTAATAATAGGGAGCATGTATAAACGACCAAGTGAATGCCATGAATCATTCTAAGACCATATGCATTTCCATTGCCAATAATGAATCTAATTTATTTAATAAGCTTCCACCTTAAGTAATTGTTGAAGAGTACAAGATGATACGTGTTATTAGGCGTACAAAAATTAAATCCTTATTTTAATTTCAAAATTTTTAATCAATTTAGTATATAGCCAATAAGAGTCGATCCTACATGGAAAGTTAATTTACTAATTCCATTTATTTATGATAGTACTTTTAAAAGAGATAATTACATCATAATAATTTCATTTATATGAAAGGAATCCTATTTTAAAGGAAGAAACATGATCAATGCACTAACACATAATATCTTCTTTAACTAAAATTATTAATATACAATATTAAAAATTAGAAATAAACATGCACATTCACACAATTAACGTTCAAAAGCTGGAAATTATTGTCTTTGACATAAATCATGATCATCAAAATATATACAATGCTGAAATTTTTAATTGTTAAATCAAATTATGCAAATCCTCAAAATTTTCAGTTGGACAACCCCTCTTTCGTCTCGTAATACTTTTAAAGTAGTATTTGTTTGGCGTTTACACATCTAATTCATTCAAGACATAGATCTTAACATAATTTAACTAATAAAACAACCTTTCTTTAAACTAATGAATTATGAAAAGAAAAATATATATTAATCATGTTTTGATCCATATTATCATATGTAATATCCAATATATAGTTCTTTTTATGTAAAATACATTAAGCTATGCTATTTTTCAAGTTAAGAAGAGACTAAACATACATAATAAAGCACATTTAAATGAAAATAAAAACTTGGATAGCTTGGATGAAATCTACACATAATATATGAAATTAAGGTCAACTTGATCATTCTTTATTTCAATTCTTTATTCAATTGCAAGTTAAACATAATGTTCCTTTTTAAACCAAGTTATTAATAACAAATTAAATTTACAAGTTAACTTTAATCAATTAGAAAACATTAAGAAATGGATAACCAATTGATTATTGAATGCATAATTCCAAATCACAATATAAAGCTAATAGTATTATTTTGTCGACATTAAGTATAAAAGTTGTAATTTAGCTTCAAGAGAGAATTATCTCTACTAATTTAGGTTGTCCATATTCATACATCTAACCTTACATAGAATATTAACTTTATCAATGACCTAAAATATAAAAGAAATCCAAAATTAAAACAATCTTAATAACAAAACCTATGAATTTAGCTAAACCAATATGTATATAAAAAGAGGTGGATTACAGTTCAAATAAAGTCAAATCAATTATAGGAATCAAAGACACAATTTAAAAATCTAATTTAGTATTTATAAATGAACAAACATGTTTCAAATTTTAATTTAGTCATGCAATTTCAACATATCTGAGATAATCTAAGACATTTAACAAATTAAATGTAGAAAACCAATCAATTGGTTCCTACTTATTCCTTTTCACTCTTAAAAATTAAACTAGCTTAATTAAAATACACTAAGCACATAGAAACATAATCAATATCTAAAATTTGTCAGATGAATGTCAAAATTCCAGCCTATACAACTTCAAACGAATCACTAATTCGACTTATTATATTCAAATAATCAAGGATTTATCTAATCAAATAAGAACATAAATAAACATAATCCTAAATTCCAATTGTTGATAGTATTAAATCATCTTAGAATAACTTGAACTAATCTAGGAAAATGATATCCCAAATACTCAAAACAACATGTCTAAACTGAAAATTTAATAGTTAATCATAACTAAAGCATGGAAAATCAAAAGCAAGCTGAATAAAGGTTTAGGAAACTCATTAACATGCTCCACTTTTAAACCTTAGACCAACCTTACTTGGTCTAAAAAATCCTTCCACCAACCTTGAACTAGCTTAAAATAGGTAGGATTTGGTTCCCTATCACTCCCAAACAATCCTTGCAACAATTCCCTGCTTCAATCTCCTTGGATGGATGACAAAGCCGTTCAGAACTCTCTCCTTTATGTGGATGTTTGCTCATCTTTCTCCCCAACTACTGCATCACTTTTGTAGACTCAAAAAAAATCTCCTAGACCTGCACATTGCTAAATTCTTCCTTTCCACTTTCAAACCTCAGACCAACACTTACTTGGTCTAAAAAATCTTTCCACCATGAACTATATGAAAATAGGTGGGATTTGGTTCCCTATCACTCCCAAACACTCCTTGCAACAATTCTCTGCTTCAATCTCCTTAGATGGATGATAGAGCCTTTCAAAACTCTCACTTATGTGGATCTTTGCTCATCTTTCTCCCTAACTACTGCATCGCTTTTATAGACTCACAATAAATCTTTTAGACCTGTATGTTGCTAAATTCTCCATTATTTCCCTCTTATCTCTTCCATTTTAAAGAGTTTTATGTAGAAAATTTTGTGTGGGTATGTCTCCATCTTTCCCCCGATGCTAATCTTGTTTTGATATTGTTAGGTTATTTTTCTATTATTTTTTGGCTATTTCCCTACCTGCTATATCACTTTGGTTTTTGGTTACTAAACTGTTTGCTTATTTTGGCCTTTGCACTACATTTTTCTCTTATGTGTTTTGCTCTTGTGTTTTGCTATTGTCTGTTGTGTTTTCTACCATCTTTTCTGCTACGTCATTTTGGGCTGGTGCATTGGATTGATTTTTTGTTGCTGCTATGTTTTCTTCTTTTTTCGTTTGCATTTTTTCCTAGTTGCTAGAGTCTTATTTCCTTATATTTTGTCCTTTTTCTTCTTCTTATTTGCTTTGAGTTTAGGCTAGATCATGGACTAGTTTGCTTAATCTGGTGGGGTAACGGTTCTGGTTTACGTGGGCTACTGGGTTTTTTTTAACTACCGGTGTAATTTTTATGCTGGGTTATTTGCTTGTTTTTGTCATTCCTTTGGGCTGAACTTCATTTTGGGTCATATTTCCTTCTAGATTACTTTCCTTAAGTCCACCAAACCAATAAGAAAAATATTCAATGTAATTTAATCGCTTTTTAAATATAAAATATGAAACTAAACATCTTGAGTTATTAATAATAAAATGCAAAATTTTTTGCCTAAATGTACTATGTAAATGATTTTAAAAAATATAAAATAGGGGTGTAAAATGTGCTATAATTTCTATTTCTCATAGGGTTAAGAGACACAATCTAAAGAATTTTTCCTTTTAGGAAATAGATATGCACTCACCTAACCTATAGTGATTCTCTATTGTTAAAGAGTTTCCACAATCTTTTTGCTAGGATAATTTTAATCAGGAATCAAGTATCTTTCAATCCCTATTGTCCTTGAGACTTATGCATGCATATTTTGAACCATTTGACCTTAGTTTTTGAGGAGTTAAAGGGATTACCACTATAGAGGAAAATTTTAAACAATCTTTCTTTATCCTTTGTGGTCTTATTTGAAAGGAAAAGATCACTACACTAGGAATTCTTGAGAGAACTAAATTGGCCAGCTCCAACCTATTTGCAAATGAGAGAAATTTATTGCACCAACTCACAATCTTCCTATTTAATTATGGAATTATATAGGTTAGTAGTTATGATTTGCAACCCTAAAATTTATAATGAGAAGTCTCAAGTATTTGAGTGGAGGAAGTAACCCTTTGTTTTAGAAAAAGGTAATGAATTGAGCTATTGAAGGCAATCAAAAAGTACAAACTAATTTACTACTCAGGTGTCTATAAGAATGAGAACATCTCTAATACATAACCAAGTTCAAGCCTCCTAGAATTTGGGAAAAGTAAAAACTATACATTCCACATCTTGCTACAATAGTTAACATTGTGAAATTTGGATTTGTGTAAGTTGGTGTAGCATCTGATTTGTTAAAGTATCCTATTTTTGAATTGTTCCTTGTTTAGTCTTCTATCTTGAAAAATGCAAGCATTCCTTTCGTTCATCCTATATTGCTTCAACAAAGAATGAAAAAAACAAACAATAGCACCCTTTGACCATGTTGTCAAGATTTTTAATAGTAATATACCAGGCCTTAATGGAATTCCAATCATCTGGTGCATTGTAAATATTGAATTTATGCTATAGTGATCTTTATATCATTGTGAAAAAATCACAATGAAAAATAGATGGTCATTACTTTCCTCAGCTTTTGTAATAAATTATTCACCAATTGGGAATGTTAAGATACTTCACCAGCTTATCAATTGTTGGTAGCTTGTCTTTCATAGCCAACCATAATGTAAGAGAAGCTCAAGGATGGAGGTTTTTAAACTAAACAATTTTGGTCCAAGGAATCATGCTAAGATGGTTTTAAAGAACCATCATACAAGATTGATTAGTAAACATCCCATTTCTGGTGTGCCTTTAAATGGTGTTATCCTTTTCATTATTAAAGCATGTTTGAATAATTTCTAAATATAATGAACCTAGAATAGAAATCTATCTGAAAATATGTTTGTTAAGAAGGCTTAAGCTACTTTCATGTCCTACTTAAGTAAAGGTTTGAGAGTCTCCACCCCTTGTGAGTTGTTCAAAGGTCTAATAGAAAGCCAATTATCAAACTAGAAGTTGTTTATCTTCGATGCTAAAGATGGTTTAACCTTTAAACTCCAAATGCTCCTATTCTTGATGTAGATATCATTAATCTGTTTGCACCATAATGCTTATTTGTTAGTCACAAGCCTCCATAGTCTTTTAGAAAGCATAAAAACATTCATCATTTTAAAGAGAAATAATACCAAAGCCTCCTTTGTCCTTTGGTGAAGATACATCCTTCCATTGCATTCTAACTCTTCTAAAAGATCCATTATTTCTTATCTATAGAAATCTGTTGCACATCTTTTCAATGGATTTGATGACCTTAGTGGGAAAAGGAATATGAGCAGCCTAAAACACATTAATTGAGTTAAAAACAAAAGAAATAAGCTGAGCTTTGCTAGCAATAGAAAGAGTTCTCTAACCCTAATTAGAAATTCTTCTATTGACTTTGTCAACAAGGAGGCTGAAGTCCCTTGAGGAGAGATTAGAAGTTGAGATAGGAATGCTAAGGTAAAGCAAAGGAAGGGTCTGCAATTTGAAACCAATAATTGCCTTCACACTTTGCTCTTATCTCATGGCATTTCTAAAAAGATAGAAATCACTTTTAAATCAATTGATTTATAATCCAGAAAGCTTGTTGAATACTTTTAAAGATTTTGACACATGTTATGGAGACTAACATAATGCTAAATAGAGCATGTGTAATGAGGAATAGACACATACTAAAATACTAGTTAGATCACATACCTGCTTAGATAATTATACCCTCTAAACTTTGTTAGATTGAAATTTATGTTAATAAATTATATCTATTTTGAATTGAATCTCTTCAATATTAATTTCATCAAATTAAATGATATAGCTAATCATTTTTATAAAACAAAGTTTTGATTGTTTTTGAAGTTTAATTTTTAATTAACTTCGTAATGATAAATTAACATGACATTATTTATATAAAAATAATTTCTATTAATACACATTCTTTAATTCATAAAAAAATTACAGGATATATCGCATTATAAAAATAAAAGATAGTCAATGTTTAACTATTTTTAATGACAAATAAGTTTACATCTAAATAATAGTACTAATAATAAAAATATTTTTTTACGTTAAAGATTGTTACTTGCAAAATTCATGATAACAAGAGATGGCATAATATCTTTTCATTAATTAAGGAATAACAGCATATTTTTTGTTAATGAAAAATTTTTCATTAAAAATCTTTTTTTCTTATGATGAGTTGCTCTTAAAATAGGTGAAATTGATCTGTAATTTTGTCTTTTTTTTTCAATTTCCTCCGTTCCCATTTTAAAATATTAAAATATATTGGCCTTAATATCCTTCTTTTTCTATTTGAACTTCCCCTTATATCTATGTTAGTTATACTATATTATTTGACTTTATTTGTCAATAACTGGTTTTATTACATTTTAAATATTTTCATCATATTTCACTAATAATTAGATTCTAAACATTATTACACTCAAATGAATTAATTTGTAACTCTAAGTATAAATGAATCCTTATTTTGAATGTCTAAATAAACTCAAGTAGGTAAATATAAAAACTCATTAACCTGATTTACGAAAATTCTAAATTTATAGATTGTTAAATATTTTTTCATTTAATGCAAGTTTTGAGTCTTCTTCGCCTTCCAAATGAAACTTTTAACACTTAATTTTATTTATAATTACTCCTATTACCGACAAAACGTCTTTGATATATTTAAAAGCTGTGAGGCCCATTGCTAATTCAACAATTCTTCCAACTCGCTCCCATCTTTTTGATACCTTCAAATTAACACTAACCAAATCGTTTAACTTAATTGGTAAACAAGTTTTAAATCAGCTAAATATTAATTTGTATAATATATCAGGTTCACTAATTTATTAAAATTAGTTAGTTAATTATATATATACATCAATCTGTATGAGAGATTGATGTACAAATTATGAATTTATAAATTCAGGAGAATGAATTGCCAACTGGAAACAAAAAGATACTGAAATTGAACTCTTAGGAGGCATATTACACATGCGTGTTACATGAACTCAGAACGGAAATGTTTTTGTTTTCCTCATAGATACAATATTAGAAAGCAAGAACATAAATACATTGGAGCTCCTTGTGGTCATGGATTCATATCTTATGGTAAAAGCTAGAGAAGAACGTTCCTGTCTGGAAATCTTCAATTAAGACCGGTTACCGAACACTTACATAGTAGCGAAATATTAGAGAACAAAGAACACTTAAAATACAAAAACCATGCAAAAATACCTTACCACGAACATTGGATCTCAATTGACCACTCTCCGGTCACCTGTCTCCTTTATGATTGCTGGAATACAACTGGAGCTCCTTGCTATACTGCCCTTCCTTTGAGCATCTCTATCCCTTGGACTCGTGGACTTTTCTCTAATAACTGAGCTTTTCTTTAAGATCTCTCGCATGGTCTCCGCCTGGCACAGCACCGGATATGCCCTACCAACTTTGTTAAACCTTAAACAAGCACTTATGTGATCGTTCAGGGCTTCCTCTCTCTTGCCTCCATTTTTCTCCATTTCTCGGTTGACAGCCTCCGCACATAGCCCACAAACGAATTTCCCCGAGAACTTGTCACGCACTCGCTTTATGTACTCACGAGTGCACTCTTCAGACATGCCACAGCACTCGCACTTTGCATTCTCCACCTCTGCTATGGTAGCAAGGTTTGTGTCCGTCGTTTCCTTGTTTAGCTCCGTTGAGATGTCGGAGATGGTTCGTTGTAAACTTTCCATTGAAAGTCTGTGAGGTATGTGAACCTTTTCGCTATTCTTTGGGTACGAGGCAACGAGTGGTTCTGTGTTTTGCGCCATAGGAATTGCAGTGAAGATTAACAAACAAAATGGTGCAATTAACGTATTGAAAGATAGGGGAGTAATTAACATTCAATAAAGAAGATGAAGTGACAGAGAAGTTGAGTACTAATGGGAGAAAGCTGAAACTTGTGAAAAAGGAAAAGGATCATATGAATATGTATTTGATAACTGAACTACCTAGAGCTACAATATTCATGAAGAGGATTTCTTCGATGTTATAATCACGAGAAAAAAGTGCTACAAAAAATAGATATAATTATATGAGGCCTAAAAAATTTTAATATTTGTCTTAGTGCAAAAGTTGTTGAAGTGAATTAATTTTGATTTTAATTTTTAAAGTCTAAATAGAATTTAAAGTTTGGAAAAACTATTTCATACTTATGAAATAATGTATTTTTAATGTTTAGTTTTGCTAAGATTTAGTTTTTTGTATCTTTAGTATTTTTGTAATTTATTGATGTGCATAATAATCTTTATGACTTGGTTCTTATGTATGATCATTTGATACAGTTGTAATGTATTAAATTCAATGATGTAATTACGAAGAATCATGCATGTTTCATAGTTGATTGTAAAAATCTTTAGTTTTTGAGTGCTTATTCTTTACATATTTTGTTGTTGTTATTGATATTTATTATAAGATGATATTCATTAACTAATACAACAAAAATCTATTTCATAGGTCTATATGTTTCATATTTGTAAGGGCTAAGTTAGTTGTTATTTAGAACTTTTATTACATATTTTATGTGAAATTATATGACATTCTCTTATGTTTGATTCATTATTGTGAAGGTGATGATTTTGAGGATCAACTATAGATTTGAAAATAACTTTTTCCATAAAATTTCGATTGAGGTGATTCTAGATGCATTGGAAAGCTAACTCAAAGATCTACAACTCTATAGAAGAGTTAGAACAAAATTGGTGTCAGATGTAAAGCATATCTAGCCAAATTCACGAAAAATTATATTTGAAAACTTTCAGAACAAGATTGACATCAAGTTTAAAATGTAATAGGCATTGATTCTTATAATAGACACTTTAAGGATATAAGAAACTATAAGTTTAATCACCTTAAAACTCTTTTATGTAACCCTATCATATAAATACTTTCATTAATGTCATTCTAAGGGACTTTGGAGGCTTGTGAAAACCTCATTGTCATTAAGCTTTTTGTTTTAGGGTTTCTATGCATCAAGGAAGACTTAGAACAAGATTAAGAGGGTCTAGTGAAAGCTCTCTTTCTCTTCTTTACCTTATTTTAAAATTTTTATTTTAATTCTATTTTCATCATGTTTAATTGTTAGAACCCTAGTGTAACACCCCACTCCCGCTGAACCAGAACCCGATATCGACAGTGATACCCGAGTCCGTGCCCCGCGAGGGTGGCACGTCACATCACTTAACAATTTAAAAACTCGGTATATAATTTTTTTTTTGTAAACTCTTTACACTTCACTTATATGTG
>JANIIA010000005.1:9122522-9134389 GCA_027478495.1 Erythroxylum alaternifolium | reverse complement strand
AATTTTACTTGCTCTCTGCTGTGTGGAAATTTTGCCATTATATTGCTCAAACTTTGCATAACAGTACTTACTCATCTTGTACTTGGGGTATTCTACGTTTTCCCCTAAGAAGCATTTCCTTAGTTGTTGGACCACGAGGAACCACAAAACTAGATTTCAAGAGAATGAAAGCCGCAATACAAATTTTGACACTGTCATTAACTTACTATTATTTCTAAGAAATCTGGTTAGAAAACATACCAAGGAAGCTTGAATGTATCTTTCCACCATCCTTGCTTTGAGCAGTTTGCAACTATTCTGTCCAATCGTACAATGATCTCGGAGAAGGTTGGCCGACTGACAGGTTCTGGATGCCAGCATTCATCAATCAACCTGCAGGCATATCAAGACCTTGTCTACTTAAGCATCATCATATTCTAATGCATCTCATATGCTAAGCAGGGACAACACTAGCTAACATATTTTCGAATGTCTCACCAGAGTGGTTACATATGCAAAATAAACTTTACTCATCACTGTAATAAGGGTTTTGGTTTCAAATTCTCCTCTAGGAGGAAAGGGATATGGGATGGAGAGTATCACCCTTTATTGTGTAACCGATAACCTGATAGGTCCTTCTAGCTAGATAAAGAAAAAAACGGATGTATTATCGATCCTCAAAACTTACTCCCTGAGATCTGGTGGATAACTTCTTAGTTTGACTTTGAATGGGGGTCTCTTTTTCTCTAAGCACATCAATCTCACAACCTCTTCATGAGACTTGGGATGGAATGGCTGTATGCCCTCAAGCATCTACACCAAACAAGAAAACAATGTCAAAATGTGGTGCATAATGATCAAATTTTAGAATTATCACAGTTAAAAAATGGTTGGATGATATGAAATGGAAATTGTAAAAGAAAAAAAAGGATAAAAGAAGTCTTCCACATTGGTGTTACAATTTGATGTGATGAATCTCCTCATAAAATGCAAGCTTTCTTCTCTTGGCCATATGAGCAAGGTATAACTTATTATCATCCTAACAAGTACTAGAGTACGAGATGATGCCGCCAGTCTCTACGAAAAAAAAACTAGGTTTACCTATGGTGTCTCGAAAGTTAAAACTGTGGAACTAAATCAGACAGCACTAGGTACTTCAAATTGAAAAAGTTTGCAGGACTGGACATTCGTGGGTGACTCAAGAGAACAGGATATCTTAAACAGGCCCAACATCCGATTACGAATGATTCTGCTGCCATGATCTCAAAAGCCGACGAGGATTGCTAAGCCTTATAAAACGTAATATGCTCATTCCTATTCTAATATTTATTTATCATGCCTAATATTATTGATCATGCCGGCTGATCATATATTGGAAAAAGGAAAGATACCTCGTACAAAATAACGCCAAAAGAATATGTATCCACAGATCTATCAAATATTTCATCTTTGAATATTTCAGGTGCCACATATATATCTACAAAACCAACAAATGACATCATTATTTCAAATTAAGTCAAGCATCAAAGCAATGTTAGTTCTCTAAAGAAAATGTGATTTGATCAATTAAGGTATCAAGTATAAAATAAAAAGAATAAATTCCAGAAAAATCATAATTATGTATTGGGCAAACAAATTACGTCCTAGTTATATAAAAATTTTATAGGTTACAATTATTCTGGTACTAACTAGATGGAAATAGTAACTTACTTGAAGGACAAATGGAAGTTCCTGGCACTAATCTAGCCTTGTCAGGTGAAATCTGTGACATCCTTATCAAGCCAAATCCAGATACCTTCAACTGACCACCACTATCCAGCAAAATATTTCTGGCACCTTACCGAAATTTCAATCATTAAAGACGTTCATTTTAACGATAAAAACACCAAAATATAATTCTCAGCTATACATCAATTTAACTTCTTCATTTAGGTGTCGTACTTTGGCTTTAAGTCACAATGGATGACTGGATCTGGTTTGCATTCGTGCAGATAATTCATACCCCTGATAGCAAGAGATCAAGCAAGACGGTTCAAAACTAAAAGAACATGTGGAGAATAATTAGAGACGTCTAAAAGAATACAAAAGAAACTTATTATTATTCTTATTCTTTTATCTGTTTGTTGTTTTGATGTTTCTGTTCCACATCAATGGAAAGTACTGGGCTGTGATTGAAACTGAGAAAAACTTAGCTCAGACAAAAAGCAAGTGAAGTTATTCAGAAGTTTCACTTGCCTTGCAATATCAAGAGCAAATCTCAAAGATTTGGATGGTGATAGCCGCCCTTTCTTTTGAAGATAACTTGATAGGTCACCCTGATATCAGGAAATTCTCAGAGCAAAAATTAAAATATTCAATTGAGGACATGGAATAACTGTTACAAGTGTTAACACAATTTTCACATCAAAACAACCTAGCGAACCCAAGTATAGGACTATTAAAAGCTAAATTCAAATCTGTGATGTGCACAATTTCATTTTATCACTTAAGAGAAATTCCAAGCAAAACTCAGAAAATAAAGTTCATTCCAAAAAATGTTTACGATCAAATTTTTAATTCATAGAACGAAATAAATGAGAAAGAGATCAAGAGAGGCAGACGTGTTGCTTACTTTGGAATGGTACTCTACAACAATCATCATTGGTACATTCTGGGTAACAGCTCCGACAAACTGAACCACATTAGGATGTCGAACCTTTTCTAGTAAGGTTAGCTCATGTTTGAAAGCATTTCTGTTATCAATTTAATCCAAACAAAAAACAAAACAGATCATGTGGGGAATGTACTATCAACTTTTTGAAGTAGAGGCACAAATCAGTAACTGCATTACACTCCGAGCAAGAAGACAAAGAAGCTAGCCACAGAACAAGGCATGAAACTAATGTCTATCCTCTTCTAACAACATGTCAATAAACTCAATCATTCACTACAAGGCCACATACGCTTGTTTTTATGCCAAAGGAAACCAAATCAATGGGAGCAAAAGACAAAGAATATAAGTTGGACACATGCTATTGTTGCTTAAACCAATTAAGAGTTATAAGCTTATAGTAATCCACACAATTGTTTCAAGCATCAATAAAATAATAAACTAACAACTAAAGAGGAAGATCATCTCGAATTGGAATGCAGGAGGCACATGGACATGAACCATTATGAAATGCAGGGTCCTTCATTGCAATGTCAATGGACAAATATGAATGTTTCTACTAAAAAGCAGAAACATCATGTACATTAATTTTTTGTCTGATAGTTGATGTTAGAATAAGATAACAAGTTTGTTTTCCCTTAAAAACAGATTAAAAAATAATCTGAAAATGAAATGTTAAAGAAACCACATACATGCTTTCAACGTCTGAATAGCTGTCCTTATCGAGTATCTTCACAGAAACCTTGGTCCCATTCCATTTAGCCACTTGATATGATCCCTGTTCAGGAAGACATCATTTAAAGGTCATAATAAAAGCCCAGCTGTAACTAGACCTGCTAAGATGTTTCCACGTCACAGATTAAAAAAAACTGGTTGCCATCCCTAGATCATAATCAAATTAAGAACTTTATCAGATACAAATTCAATGAGAAATCGAAAGGGTAAAGAGCATGCCTTTGCGATACCGTCAGACTTCCGAACCTGAAGCTCTAATGGATTAAGTTCATATTCTGGAACTTCCCGAGGATTTGCAACACACATTGGGGTCTTCCTGGTTTTCTAAATCAACATATTAAAAACATTTAAGCATCCATCTTAATATATTCATAACAAAAATTCAAAACCAAAAAAAAAAAAAAAAAAGATTTAACAACTTCTGCTTGAAGGAATGAAAAAGATTAGAAAATTGTACCGGCGCTTTGGCTCCTCGGGCCTTCAAGATATTGTAAACATCTACATTTCCATAATATTTGGCATCAGCACATGCCTGTACACATATGAACACCAAAATTGATTAAAAGAAATTGGGCAGAGAAAAAGTGACAAAATGAAATGAAGGAATTGACAATACCGTACTGCCCCAGCGATCACGAGCGTCGATATTAGCCTTCCGACTCAACAAAAGCTTAACGACCTCAACATGGCCCTCACAAGCGGCGATATGCAGAGCGGTCCTCCCATCCAAATCAATGCTGTTGACATCAACCCCTTGGTTCAACAAATCCTCCAGTCCCCTCACATCCCCTCGACAGGCGAGGAACAGCAGGTGCATCGTAGAGTCCAGATTCTCCGGCACGGTGAGCTGGTCTTCGGCGACGTTGGGGCTTCGGCGGATGGGATCAAGCGAGGACTGACGGCCAAAGCTGAAGCGCAAATTGTTCCGGCGGGGATCGAGGGAGAGATTCCGTGAGAGTTGGCGGCTGAAGCTCCTGCGCAAAGACCCCGTAGAGAACTGCCGGGAGATCCCTCGCTTTAGCTGCTTCGCAATGCCCTCCATGTGTCGGCGATATTTCTTCACAGAGGAAGCTGAAGCTGCAGTACATAAGGAAGGAATATGAGTGAATGATCGGATTCGAGAGAACGCGAGCTCTCGAGTACCGGCAGTTGAGGTGTGGAACAAAGGAGGCTGATAAAAGCCGTGAGAGATCCGATGAAATCGGTGTGAATGAGACAGACTAAAGAGAGAGATCGCGAGAGCTAAAGGAGACTTTTTGGTTGCGTTTTGTGAGGGAAGCAAGAGAGAGACGGAGAGAGAGAGGAGCGAAAAAGCCGTTGATAGGATAAAACAGTTATATTCGCTACTTGTCACACGTCACCGTTTTCTCTCAATCCTTCGTTACTCTGCCATTCTCTCTCTCTCTTTTCCTTTATGTTTTTATGCTTGCTGAGTAATAGACTATTTATGTACAACATGAATTGAAGAATAAGCTTAGGCTTAGCTTCAAAAGATTAGTGGACAATTAAGAAGAGGGTGAATGTAGGAATTTGAGTTTTGTCTTTGTGAACTTAGAGAATAAGCATGAGATTAAAATAAGATGGGTCATTCTGCGGGAGGAGCAGGGATTTGGACAGCAGGTCGTACAGGGGTCCACTTTTCCATTATTAGAGGGAATCCTTGAGAAAGAGAGGTAGGTGCGGCACTAGTGAGGTTTGAGATAAGTGATGGCTTCAGAGATGTGGTGAGACTTGGTCGGATGTTATATAATATGCGTTTAACTCACACCGTCACCAAGCAAAGGCCCTCCGCATTTAGTTCTCTTCAAGCAAGATCATGGGTTGGATGATGATTCTTTTATCTTCGATCCCATAAATTTTTGGTTGATTGGAGTAAAGTCAGGCGAGTCCATTACTTTTTAGTCACTCACCTTTATATAAGTTAAATCTTGGTGACAGCTTTTGCCTGTCTTATCATCTTTTAGAAATTAAACGGAGCTAGTTAGGTGAACAAAAAGATATAAAGCTACTTCAACGACAGGAACTAACATTTTCTTGCCGACCTACCAATTAGGAGATAGAAATTTTTTTTTTTTGAGAATTAGGAGACAGAAAGTTGAAAGAAGGAAATCCATCATACACAGTAACAAGAGATTATTGAAAACATACTGATTTCAGAAGAGTACAAACAAGCATATCAGTGATGAGCAACAACTACCAGCTTTTTGCCAAGATTTAGTCCAGTGAATACACCAATTAGAGATGCTGGAGCAGTCTCAATGCCTTGAGAAATGTCCTCAACATAAACAATCTTTTCTTGTTTGATGTAAGGTAATACCATCTGCAGATACTCTGGATGTTTGTGATAAAAATCATGGGCCACAAACCCTTTCATGAGCACCCTTTTGCCTATAAGGGCACTCAAGTTGTGCACACCTTCAGGCTTCTCAAGGTTGTATTGTGAAATCATCCCACACACTGCAATACGACCATTCTCTCTCATGTTCAGCAGCACTGCATCCAGCATCTTTCCCCCGACATTTTCAAAGTAAATATCGATGCCCTCAGGAAAGTATCTGCCAAATACAAACAATGAATGATCTGAAGAGTATAGCATCGTGAATTTCAGATCTTATTCTTGACGATAATAACATAAGTTCAGGTCCCTGGCCTTTTACCCAGCTTCTCAAGAATAAAACTGCTGAAGCATCTTGTTTATGCAGAACAGGTTAGGAAGTAGTCTTTTGTCGCTTAAGGATTGACGAACAATGAGTTAGTTCTTCAAAAAAAGCAGTTTTGTTTATGCAGAACAGGTTAGAAAGTAGTCTTTTGTCGCTTAAGGATTGACGAACAATGAGTTAGTTCATCAAAAAATGCCAGAATATTAAAGCTACCTTTTAAGGGCAGCATCTAAGTCTGGCTCTTCCTTGTAATTGAAGGCCTCATCATACCCAAGCTTGTTCTTTAGCAGGTCAACCTTTTCATTCAATAAAGAATACCAAAAAGAAAAATATCAGAACTTGCATTCAAAGCGGTAATCGAACTCGCATATTCTGTTTGAGAAACTAGCAGACCTTTTCCTTAGAGCCAGCACTTCCAACGACGTAGCAACCCATTAATTTTGCAAATTGCCCAACAAGCTGACCAACAGCCCCTGATGCTGCAGATACATATACGTATTCACCTTTCTTAGGGGCGCACACCTCATGGAAACCAGCATAAGCAGTTACACCAGGCATACCTAATATTGAGCAGGAATCAACAACAATAAGAAGCAGATAAGAGGAACTCTAGATAAGCGCTGAGTTCATAACAAAAGAAAAAGAAAGCAGACCTAAGATTCCAGTGTAGTATGAAAGAGGCACATCAGTATGTACAATCTTGATCAGGAGTGGTGGTGATACATTGAGACTGTACTCTTCCCACCCTGTAAAACCCCAGGCCAAGTCACCTTTCTTGTAGGCTGGATGTGTAGAATCCAAAACTTTAACCACGCCATATCCATTTATAACCTGCAGAATAAAAATATCAGACCATAAAAAGTTACTGTAGGGCTCCTCAAACGCATGATCATTAGTAGCACATTACCATTTGAAAGTATTAAACAAAAGAAAAAACTTTCCATCGCTTCCAAACATCGATTTTTATCGAAAATGTTGAGCTCTTTCTGAATGGCTATCATAATTTAAAATCAAAGTCCAATCCATTTAAACGATGTAATATTCCAACTTACTGGATAGAGCTTAGGTATCTCTAAGAAGGACTCTAACCTCCCAAAAGCAACCCAAAAAAAAAAAAAAAAAGCTCCAAGTTCCAAAAAGAAAGGATTCATAAGACAAAGGCATAAAACAACAATTGGAAACTCATACTAGAAACACAAGATATGCAATCAGAGACAAAAGGGTATTGATTCAACTAACCTTTCCAGGCTCAAAATGATCCATAAGGGTAGGACCATCAACCTTGGTCATTCGAAAACGCATATAAGGATCACACGACAAGTAAAGATTCTTAACCAAGACTGCATCTTTGGTACCTTCTGGGATCTTTAGTTTAATAGAGCCAGTAATAATTTGGAAGTCTGACTCTTCTGGGTACCCAATTACGTAATTCTTGAGAATCACTTGTTTGTTGCTAACCTCCTCTGCCATGGTCAAGGGCTGCAAGAGCTGGTTCGGGGTCTCGCTCGTATGCCCAATTTAGACAAAGGCCGTAACTTTATAAACGGGTGTAAAGACTGTTCTAGTAAACCTGTAAACATATTTTCACTTTCACTTTCACTTTCACTTTGCCGGTTAGTTAAAGTTGTCTCCAGACTCCGATTGCTATAATTAATTAATTATAAAGGCATATACGTCTTTCAACGCATTAATAGGCTTTTTTTGCACTGAGTTTGAAAATGAACCACTGAAAAATATTTTGTACGTAAATTTGGGGACTTTTAGTGCCAAGTTCTTATATTAACCGTTAAACCACTTTGGACTTTGACCTTATCCAATAATCTAAGATGGCAGCGTCTTATTGGGCATGGAGAGAGCACAGGATCAGGTTTAATGAGCAACAGTTGGATTTTGGTCTTTTAAGGCGTAATTCAAGTTATTTGGAGTCGTCTTTCTACTAATTTTCAAGTATAGATTTTCGAGTTGTTATTTACATTAAACTTGATTACAATTTTTAAGTCGTAATTTGTAAATATTATATGCACAAAAAAGGTATTATGAGTTTCTATTATTCTATTATAAAAAATTTAACTTTACTATGTACTTAATAAATTGTGTATAATGAATAAAAAATAGTTGAATTTTATAATTACAATATGTGTGATAATGTGATGTTTTATTTAAAATATGTGATTAAAATTATTATATGTGATTAAATATTATTATATTTTTAAATATTTATTCGTATTTAAATATTTTTATTATTCATTCTTACTTTTTCAATCACTAAAAAAGCTAAATTTACGTGAATTACAAAAAATCATTTTGTTTAAACATTTGACATTATATTCATTAATTTATTTAAACATTTTCTCCAAACATTTTCTCATAAACGTTTGAAAATATTTTTATATATAATTTTGTGGTATTAATAGTGAGATATGAAATTATAATATTACTTAGAAACAATTGACAACCAATTATGTTTTATAAAAGACCATGGAGATAAAAGAGTTTGTGTTCATCAATAAAATCTTAGTCAAGATGTATTAAAAGATGTTATACTATCTTATAAACAAAAAGAAATTAACTGCTATTTATATTAGAATAAAAAAAGTTGATATTATCAACATAATTACATGAACATGTAATTACTTAAAGATTTTATAACATTATTGCAATTAATTTCCAGAATTAACTTCGCATCCATACATCTCCCTAAAAATGCAACCTTATGTAAATGGCACAAAGTCTAAATTAGACAGTATCTGACGGAATATAAAGACAATTGAAAACTGATGAAGATGTCTAAAGTCTGCAATTTTAATGAAATGAATTATGAATAGATTAATCATTGTTTAAGCTTAACATAGATTAAATACAAGTTTATTTCCAATTGTTTTGGCATGTTCACGGAAAACTTGATCAGTTATAATGTGTAGTGCAATTTAGTTATTGCACCAAAGAGGAACAAGAAAGATACATACATATATATATATATATAAGGGTAAAAAGTTTTAATTTGCCTCCTATATTTAACAAAAAGTTTAAGATGGCTCATATCGTTATCTTCGATACTAGTCAATGTTATCTCCGGTAGTAGTTAAATCCCCAACAGTTTTAAAATGAACAAGTTACTCCAAAAATGCTCACTCTATCACACCTCCGTTAAATACACATTATGTCCCTGTTAAGTTAAGTTACCCGGACATGTCAAATAAGATCAATTGTCAACACTGCAACTAAAATGTAATAAAAATTAAATTTGTACTTTTAAATTAAGTGATATTTTAATTATTTAAAAAAAATAAAAACCCAAAAGCCTAATTTCCCTAAGTTTTCACCCTAACTCACCCCAAATGTTCTAAAATCTCTAATTTGCAGCAAATCACTAATATTCAAGGACGAAGGACGATTGTTTCTTTGCTTTCTATATCTTCTTCGATTGTTTTTCAGCTAATAGGCATCTGGTCTTCTTCCTTCTTCTTCCTCTGATGAATACTTCCTCACGATAATCCCACATGTACTTCAATTTTGCAATTGTTAGTTGTTCTTTTCCATGAATCAAGCATTGGTGGATAACTATGGCATTTAACTTAAGTATTCTTTAAAAATCTACTAAAAGAATACATACTATTGGAATGGCTCGGTATTAACGGAATCGATGCCTTCGGTGTAAAGAGTAAGATTATCCATCCAAATATCTGAACATAACTTCAATTATATCACTTCATCCATATTTTAAATTCTTATCTTGCATTCAAAACATAGCTTAATGAACATACTTTTGGCATTTAAGGTAACAAGGTTTCAAGATATGTATAAATTTGTTGGTAGCTTTACAAAAGTGATGAAAAAGGAAAATAACAATTTAGCATCCCATAATTAGCTTAAATGTTTTCAATTTAAAACTGATTATTAGTAGGGCGAATATGTTATATTTCCTTTTTTTTTTCTCTTCTAAATGAAGAAATTGACTTCTTAATTTGTCTCTTTTACAATTTATGAACAATAATTAAGAATGTCATTGATAAAAATATGTGACAATCCCATACTGAATGTCATTATTATTTGTTGAATGCATATGTTTTACGTTTCCATTATGAATTGAATATTTGTTTCTTGGTAATTGAAGGTTATTTCCATGTTGTTAATTGATTTTTATATTTCTTATGAGAATTTGGCATTGTTTTTGCTTGGTTATGCTATGGCGTATAGGAGAAACATGAAGCAATCGGAATTGGAGACATTGTTTTTTGTGTCTTCAACCAACATTAGTTCTGAAGTAAATCACACGTTAGTATAGACTTTACGTACAAGAAACTCGATATACAAGAAGGGAGGGAGGGTTGAATGGTGTATCCTTTTGTGAATATAAAATCTTGCTAAGAACTTCTCTTTCTTATTAAAAAGATATCACAAAATTTATACGAAAATTATTACGTAGTTAAATCGCAAATAACTTCTATATAATTGTTTAATAACAAAATAAACTAAAGTAAAGGATAGAGGATAGACACTATAATTTTTATACTGGTTCACCCCAAATCGTGGGCTACGTCCAGTCCTCAAATTTTGCCTGAGTGTTTCACTATACTCCAAACAATTATAAGTATTCTTTCTTCCCTTCGAGAGCCTTTTCAGGTCTTTTACAAAGTATTCTTTCAGCTATCTTAGCCTCTCCAGGCTATCATCCTTTTCTTTCTCTCGCTAGAAAAAGATTATGAGCTTTTGTTACAGTAGGGTTAGCTCTCTTCGTATCGCACTCCAGAATTTCTCTTTTCTAAATCGTAAGATTTGTAAGAATTTTCTCTAACTTTTTCTAAGATTATCTAACTTTCTCTAACATTGTAACATCTTCGACTACGACTAGTATTTATAGGCTTCGTCTCTAACTGCTTCTTGATCTTTGATAATCGCTTCATGAATCTTGATAACCGTCATTTAGTTGAGCTCTGTAACTAATTCTAACTAAATAACTGTCTGACGTGCTAATGTATCTTCATAGTATCGTCTATATCTTCTTTGCGTCTGTGTTGTCTTTACGTCTATGTTGACTTTGTGTCTACGTCTGTGTTTTATCTTTGAGTCTGCATCTGTGTCTGTATTTTATCTTCGAGTTTACGTCTGTGTTTGCGTCTGTGTTTTGATTTCGCGTCTGCATCTACGTTTATATTGTCTTTGCGTCTGTGTCTGTGTTTTGGGTCTGCATTTGTATTACCTTTGCATCTATGTTTTGACTTCAGGTCTGCATCTGTATTGCTTTTGCATCTGTGTTTGGGTTTATATTGTGTTTGTGTCTGTATTTCGACTTTGCATCTATACTGACTTTGCGTCTGCGTCTGCGTCTTTGTGGTCTTTACGTTTGTGTTTCCTTCTGCATTTATGTTGCCTTCTGCACACTTAACACACTTGTCAAAAACTTTCATTTGTTTCTAAAATTATTATTATTTGGTTGTCATCAAAATTAATCATCGTAAAGTCCTCTTGATTTAACATTTCTGTTTCTGTCGATACGACATGATCATGTCGTCGTCTGTTTCGGTTCTGGTGCCTCCAATTCCTTCCCACTTCGAAGTGTGATAGCACTTACATTATACCCTGGGTTTACCTCTGGTTGGGAGGGTAACCTACCTTGATTTTCCACCCTTGTCATCGCAGAGGCTAGTTGATCCATGCGCGTCTCAAGAGCTCCAATCCTGCTGTCACTTTTCTCAATAAATTTTGTTAACAACATCTTTAAATCATCATCATTACCTTGCCTTGATTGTTGCTGGTTGTTGGACGCCGAAACCTTTCTTAGAACATTTCGAGCAGTACATGAGAAGTGTGGATAGGTTCATGCTTTGTTTTGGTGATTTTGG
>JANIIA010000005.1:9040232-9079319 GCA_027478495.1 Erythroxylum alaternifolium | reverse complement strand
GTAATGTTTTATGATCAATTAAGATATTTTAACTTAAATCATCAATAAAAATTTCTATTTACGCAAATTAAATGTATACTATAAATTTATAAATGTTAAAATTATGCATTAACCATAATTTAAATATACTAACAGTATATATATTATACGTTTTTAAAAAATATTGTTCTTAATTTACCGACGGAACAAATTCCGTCGATAAAGTTATCTACGTTTACCGACGGACGTTCAATTCACAAATCCATCAGTAATCACAGACAGAATAAATAATTCTGTCTCAATTTTTACCGATGAAATAACATATCTGTCGGTAACCTTCTACTAAATTTACCGACTATAAATTTCTTACCGTCGGTATATCTACTAACAGAATATAACCTACCTTCGCTAAAGTTTACCGACAATAGGTGACAGAATAAACCGTCGATATATTTACCGACGGTAATAACTATACCTTAGGTAAACTTATCGACGGTATAGTTATTACCGTCAGTAAATATTAGCTACAACCATTTTTACGATGCCTTTGTTCGTCGGTAAAATCCGTCGGTAATATGTTTTACTGACGGAATATTCATATTTTCCGTCGGTAATTTTCGTCGCAAAATCGCATTTTTCTTGTAGTGAAATAGGCTTTACAAGAGTTATAATTTGCACCAAACACTAACAACGTATCAATTACGAATTCTAACTACTCTAAATAATTCATCTAGGAAATAGGAAACAACTATTGGATCTCCTAGCTTATTTTATGATAACAACCTAATAACTAAATTGCTAAAAGTTTGAATTAAATATAACTTCTAACATTCATGACCGTAGCATATGTAAGATAAAAGATAACGAGTGCTTGCGGAGCCAGGAGTTTAAGAGCGTGAAATCGCCTTCTTTCTCGCTTTTCACCAGGGTTCTGGTGTAAGGATCACAAGACAAGTATAGATTCTTGACCAGAACCCCTTTAGAGCCTTGTGGTAACTTCAGTTTCGTGCTACTGGTGGTGATATACATGTCTGATTCTTGAGGAAAACCAGAAACATAGTCCTTGAATATTTCTTGCATGTTGCTTACTTCGTCAGCTGAATCACCAACAGTCAAACGTGACGTAATCTCCAACGTTATCATTCCGTAAGTGAAGGGCTTACATTACATGTGACGTTGGGGGAGTACAAATGTCTCATTTTGTTTTTTTCTATTTGTGGTTCATTCCCTGTGACGGCAGCGGTTATGTCAAGGACAAGAACGGGTATTTGACCAGGATCAGCAACGACAACAAAAGGTATTTGACCAGGATCAGCAATGACGACAACAACAGTTACTGTTCTGTCATTATATACCGACGAGGAAACTTTTTTTTGAATAGTTTAGCTGAAATATCTAATTACATGTACATCCTCGTTTTTATTAGTTATGATTATTATTAAATAAAAATTTTATTTTTATAACATTACAATACTCATTAATTATCAATTAGAAAACCTTTTTCTTCATTTAATAATTTAATTAGTAGTTAGAGAATTCCTAGAATTTGATTCTTCAATATTAGAGTAATAAACTCAAATCATAATGCGTCCTTACAAAGTATGTTTATTTATTTATTACCTTTACTTAATTCCTAACTGATGATGAAATTATGTTCTTACAGTGATAAAATACATCCTTCCTTTTAAAAATTCATTGGTTATTTTGTTGAAATACAAAATTACTATTATTTAATTTAAAATAACTCTCTAACCTAATTGATACAAATAGAAGATCATAAGTAATATGTTCTAATTATATTATTGCACTAATAGCATAGAAACACGATTTGATGGTCTACGGGTGATCATAATCTATGACTCGCAAATTTTACAACACAATAAAAAAATTATAAATTTTATTATTTTAATCAATTGTTTCTAAAAATTTTAAATTTTTATTATTTTTATATTACGTTGCAATGTTCGTAGGCATAGAAAAGCACAATCAATGTTTTGACTACAAATTCAATCATTCAGCCTTTGCGTCTGCACCTATCCATCAAAGTTCAATCTTCGTGTTTTGGCCTAATATAAAATGAAAGAAGAAAAACAGTTCAATCTTCCAAGGACTAGGAGCCTTTGATCTTTTGATAAATTAAGGAACACATTGGAAATCATTGTTGGAAGTAACCTCTGATAGCGCTAGTAATACTCTCAAATATCAGAACCCATTCTTGAAGTTAATAGAGCTCAACGTCGAACAACTAAGCCTTCTAGTCTCAGCAACATTTATTCAGATCCAAGATAATTAACATAGCAACTTCACACAAGCTTTATAACTAAGCAACGACAAAGAAGCACACACACTTGGTATTTATAAAAGAGTCTAGTACTAGCCTTGGCTAGAACTTGCAAGAAAGAAACCTGGATCACTTAGAAGCAATTGCAACTACTTGTTTCCCAACATTACGGCCACTGAAAAGGCCTATAAGTGCTGAAGGGGCACTCCCAAGGCCTTCAGCTATGTCCTCCACATACACAATCTTTCCTTGTCTTATGTAAGGCAAAATAAAGTCCAGGAACTTCGAGTACAGGTGATGATATTCATAAACTGCAAATCCTTCCAGGCGAAGTCGCTTAAACACAATGGTCGGCAAATTGTGCACTCCTTCAGGCTGTTCAAGATTGTACTGTGAGATCATTCCACATGCAGCGATGCGGCCATGGGGTCTCATGTTTAGGAGTACTGCATCAAGCATTTTGCCTCCAACGTTCTCAAAGTAAATGTCGATGCCTTCAGGGAAATACCTGTCAAGAGAAATTGATTGCATACCGGATCACTTCAGGGAAAGTAGCCTTGTCTCAATTGTCGTCATTAATAGTTATCTCCAAGTTGCCTAATTCATTCTTTCGAGCTTTACTCACCAAAACGAACATTTCAAGTTTGACTACTATTCTAAACTGTACCACGATTGAATGACTAAAGGAAAAGCTACTTTGAAAAGATAAATTCATCTTGCAACTGCCATATGATATTATATCAGTGTACAATCTCTATATTCACGCTCAGCTCTGTTTGCATACATTGAATTGCTGCGATTAACGTATTGTTACTATTGGATAGTATTACTCTGCAAACATTTAGAAAAAGAGGTGTAGGCAATGCAACAAAAGTATCCCATCCTCTTCCCCCAGATTGGAAGACGGATTATAGAAAAGAGTTAAAACAGAAATATAATGTTTAAAAAATATCCACAACTATTTGAACATTTTGTCACAACTTTCTCTGCAGTCATGCATACTAACCTTTTCAATGCAGCATCAAGGTCTTGCTCCTCCTTATAATTGAAAGCATCATCAAACCCAAACTTGTCCTTTAGTAAGTCAACCTTGCATGTTTAAACAAAAGAAAATGATTAATTTCTCGTATCTTAGAATGAAACCACTTGCGGCAACCGACTAAAAGAGAGTACAGATAGGAAAGAATGTAACAGATGTGTGATCGATTGCTAAAAAAACTCCCATCTAGTTTCACAAATGAAGTTGATAAAAAAAGGTGCATGAGTGTCATCCACAAGTGACTTATTTCTTTCAATTTTAAGGAATTATAACAAGATTGTGAAGTGCTCAAAAGAGCTCCTCCAATCAAAGACTGAAAAGATGAGCAATTAGCTAAAATAATGGTGCTGCTCAAGGAAATTAAGAGATGAAATTAGTGAACGATAGCTGGATCATCCATTTTTGTTTGTTTGCAAATGCATAAACTTGTATTCACAAAGGTTCAACCTTTCTTTATTAAGCATAAGAGAGAAAAGCACACCTTATCTTTACTACCGGCACTACCAACGACATAGCAACCCAACAATTTGGCAAACTGCCCAACTAGCTGACCAACAGCACCAGATGCTGCTGAAATGTAGACACGTTCTCCTTCCTTTGGCAAACAAATCTCATAGAAACCAATATAAGCAGTCATGCCAGGCATGCCTATAAATAAGAGAGATCTTAATGACAAAATGTACTAATACGTATTGAAGTAACAAGAAAAAAAGATACGAAGAGCTGAATTTTGGTAACTTCAAGTCAGTTAAAGAAGTTCGTTAAAATTAGAATACGATAACACAAAAGAAGATGTATTATATAACTACAGAAAGAAAAAAACTTTTGAAGATGTATGAACAAGTTCAAGTAACTTTTGAAGGTTAGAATAGGTGATATTAGCGGTTTCATGATTTATACCACACACCTGCATACACTCTGAATAGGCATCCAAGCAACATCCTAAAACATATAAGCACAACTGTCTCACTACCATATGTGAAATTTCTATATGTTATTTCTATACGCAGAACAACACTTAAACCATATGTCAAATTTCTATATGTTATTTCTGAAAATTTTGGAGAACGTATGTAGTTACCAAGAAGTCCAGTATAGTAAGAAAGTGGAACATCTGTGTGGTTGATTTTGGTAAGGCCTTCAGTTTCTTCGATCAGACTATACTGTTCCCAGCCTGTTATGCCCCAAACTAGGTCACCTTCCTCGAATTTTGGATCCCCCGAACTCAAAACCTTAGACACTCCGTAGCCTATTACTGGCTGCGAAGTAACATTAATCACCATAGTTTGTTTTTATTAATCACCATAGCAGAAGTGAGATAAAAGATACAAGTGCTTACAGAGCCAGGCGTTAAGTGAGTGAAATCGACTTCTTTCCCACTTTTCATTAGGATTCTGGTGTAAGGATCACAAGACAAGTATAGATTCTTGACCAGAACCCCTTTAGAGCCTTGTGGTAACTTCAGTTTCATGCTAATGGTGGTGATGTTCATGTCTGATTCTTGAGGAAGACCTGAAACATAGTCCTTGAATATTACTTGCGTGTTGCTTACTTCTTCCGCTGAATCACCACCAGCCATTTTTGTCAATTCCTTCACTCTGTCACTGTCTTGACCTCTTTTCCAGATTGCTACATCTTCTGGCGTCCATGGAGGAAGTAGTGGTGTGTATTTATAGCAGAGATACAATCTACTGAAGTGACACATGTGTGATCTTTTATTTTCTATTTGTTGTTTATTTAATGTGACGGCGCCGGCGCCGGCTATGTCAAGGACAAGAATAGGCATTTGATCAGGATTAGCAATGACGACAAGAACACGTCCTGTTCTGTCATTATATACCGATGAGAAGGAAAAAATTTGAATAGTTTATTTAAAAAATCTAATTATATGTACATCGTCATTTTTATTAGTTAAGATTATTATTCAATACAAAATTTTTATTATAAAAATAATATTTTTTTATAATATTGATAATGCAATACTCGTTAATTTTCAATTAAAAACCTTTTTCTTCATTTAATTATTTAATTAGTGGTTAGAGAATTTTTAGAATTTGATTCTTTCAAATCATACCGGTTCTTCCAAAATATATTTATTTATTTATTACCTTATGAGTAAGGATATCTTTTATATGTCATGAGTGCTTTTATATGTCATGAGTGACTCTTTACTTGGTGGCTCTCTTCATCTTTCTTCAACCCTTTTAATAGCAAATCTTTCTTCCAATATTAAACGTACTCTTTTTAATAAAATAGAAAATTTAGTAAAGAATACTTGCCTCCCACAAAAAGTAAGTAGCCATGATGCTTCTCTTCCTGTGTTAACTCCATATAGTATATATTCTCACAAACGTACTGAGGCCAGAAGCATTCGGACCATCCATACTACCAATCATCCAAAAGTTAGGGATATCAATTGGTCGAACCGAGGCGGCCCAGGCCCAGGCCAGCCTCGGTTATGCCTGGCTCACTGGCGGGCTACCCGACCTGTGGTTGACTCGTGGCCCACCAAGCCACAAACCCGGCCCATTTATATATTTTTTTAATTTAAAAAATCACAGAAGGGCGCCGTTTTGTCCAAAATGGGCGAGTCGAAATTGCCATCCCTACCAAAAGAAGGAAATTATCGAAGGTTCCCATTAGGAACAGTTTAGTTTAAAGGCAAGCAAAGTAGAACAATATGTCAAGATAGAGATTCCAAAATCACTCATCTCTCTTTGGAGAGACCAAAATCATACTCATTTCCATATTGGGGCAATTAGACTTATTCTCACTCTTTATAGAAGAAAAGGAATTCCAGTCACTACTAGGATATCTCTTTGTGACACTACCTACACGACTTGCCAAAATGCATTAATTGGTATTCTATAGAAAACTCTCAACAATGAAAGTGTCATTCTCACCATAGCCTCTGATTTCAACATTAGGTTGGACAATTCTATCTTATTTGAGAGACTCCAAGTCTAAGTCCAAATTTAAATTACTAGATCAAAGCAAGACCCTACAACAATCTTGGCCGCTTTACACCACCAAATGATTTACCGCTTACAAAACCATGTTGTATATCTCATCATTCTAAATTTAACTTCTAATGCTTTGTATATAGTAGCAAATTGAGCTCATGATTAGACTACTATCATCCAGCTTCCAAAACCATTGCCACCAATTGAACTTGAAAAGTTGATGAAAGTAGAATAAATCACTAACTATCAGAAGGTGTTTCATGCTCATCACAAGCATTCTTTCCATACAACTAGTCCGCCTATTCTTAGGTTACTAAGAGATGGATCTATTAAATCCATCTATACCAGGGTTAATGAAGACCAGTCTGGATCCTCTGGCAAATTTGGACCAATTTTAATGCTTCAGCTGGTGTTATCACATAAAGAAGATGAAAATGGGCCTTCTATCCATTATGTTAAATATGATGATCAACCTATGTACATTTGTCATCATCTAGGGCACTTCATATGGGATGTGGATCCATCCACGTGTGACCAAATTGTAAAATATTTCCAACACTAACATGTGATGACATATATAGTGAAGATAAGGCATATGTCAAGAAAAGACGAGTAAAACTTCAATGTAAAAGAAGGTGATAACCTAGAGAAATCCATCGTTGTCAACCTTCCTAAAAACTCCATCCTATGCATGATGATCATGATCCAGATTCAAGGCCTTGGGATGGGCTTAAAAACCCACAACCCACATTAAGACTCTTCATGAGCTACTAAAATCTATTGGAAAAGAATATCTACTTCTTAAAGAACCAAGTCCCAACAGACATTAACCTATTATTTCTCCCATTCTTGTTACTACTTCAGCACCAATTATGTGTATGATAATGAGACCATATGAGGATGAATTTCCTCCCATGGAGAGAAGCACAGATGATACTAATCAAGTTATCTCCAACCCTTATATTCATTCAATCAAAATCACTTCTCATGGTACATTTATATCCAATGTTACAGATGAAGTACTCAACTGGCACACTGATAATGTTGTGGCCTAAAATAAAATTTTTTGCCAAATTGATTCCAAGTTAACAGTTTTAAGCATCAAACTTAGGCTACTAAAAAATGGGAAGAAACTGTGTCTTTCCTAAATCCAAAAACTATACACATTTTTGAAGATTAAATTGTTCAACTTGATGCTGATCTCTGAAGATATATTGAAACATAATATTTTAGACATAATTTCATAAACAAAGAGCAAAAACTTCGAAGAGTCAAACAATTACTTCAAAGAATGGATGCAGATATGCAGATAGAATAGTCTAAGACTATTTATAAAGCTTATCCTACAACCTTTTCAATTATCTAACCCATCTACTCAACCCCAACCTATCTTGAAACTGTTGATAATGAAAAGGTCTTTAAGATGAACTTTTAGGCAGCATGTTCATCCTATCACCAAACCCAAATCCATCAAACCTATGAAACCTGAAACTAACAAGACTCACCATCACACTCATATACCAAACCTACTGATCCATGGACAAAGCCTTTATAGATTAAAATTCCACCTTCTTCACTACCAAAAACCCAACCATACTCCATCTACTGGAAAAGATAAAGCTCCTCAATAATATTTCATTGCAACTCTTGAACTGATATCTATCTCAAAAAAATTTGAAGAACAACCATCATAAGAACAATTTGTAGATTTATCTGAATTGACCCAAATCATGATAACTATGCCTGATAGATCTCAGCCAATTGAAGGTGAACCAAAAATCAATTAAGCTGAATATATAGGAACTGAACCATTTAGACCTTCACCACTACCATTACACGTACCACCAACCAGATCAACTTTAAGATACTGGTTTAATTTTGATAATCTTCCACCCAAGAAATGGAGAGATAACCTCTATGAATTTGGAGCTCTAATTGATGTACAAATGATTCGACCAAATTACCCTTTAAAAGATATCTTGTCTAAATTTACCTTTCATTTTACTATTACTATACAACAATGGTGGCAAAGTCTAGATGATTATCTCAGATTCTTGTCTATTCACTAGATAGAAGAGACCTACAAAAATATTTTCAACATATAACCCAAAGATATTATTTGTTTAATGGTTTTTGTCAATCTTCATTATACATTCATCTCATCTCTTCGAGAAGAATTACAACCTGAACTCTAAAGGACCATTGTAGCTTTACAGAGAGATATAAGAGAAATGTCTCTTGGAGAAATTTATTAACTCGCCTTAGCTTCTCTTAATAAATTTTGTGATCAATGAATGTTTTTCAAGGACATGATTAAAGGTGGTTCTCTGCTAAAAAAGACTTGTAAAATGCCTTATATGAAGATCAAGTGTAAGGAAAAAAACGAATGTAAATGTCCTACTAAAAAGAAGTATCATCACAAGAAGTTCTCCTACAAAAAGTTTCATAAATCCCACGTCTCAAATGAAGGCTATCATAAGTCATTCAGAAGAAGGATACGATGCAAATTTGTTTGATTCTTTAAAAGACGAGCTTCTGAGGCAAAAAAGGCACATCGATGCTTTATTTATGGAAAATTAGGACATTATACTTGCCAATATCCTAATAAGATAAAAGGGATTCGAAACTAATGAAATCCATTAAGTTTATAATGCCTATCCATGACAATAGTTATATTGAAGATTTCATTGAAGAACAATCCAGTGAAGATGAAGAAACAAAATTTTTTATTCCAATCTAATATTCTGATAAAGAGTTTGAATTCTTTGATGACCTAATCTATGATGATGAAGATATTAACGTTGATAACTTATACATGTTACAACAACCATGTTTGAAGGTAGACTCAAGTCTATTACTTTTCCTCGTCCCTATGTCCATATCCAATTATTACAAGAAGATAAATATGATCAGTCAATCAAGGCTACTAGATTTATGGATACTGGATCTTATCAAATCATTATGAAGTCCAACATCTTACCTCCTAAAACCTGGATATCACATGATGAATATTTTACTACTATTGATAGAAATTCATTTAAGATTGGGCTTATCACCAAAAGAAAATAGGGATGAGATTTTTCCCCAATTGTGTTGAATGGATTAAAGTTCTTGGCAGTTATTTACCTGGCCCAGATATCCTAATTGGTATGGATGTTTATTGCAAAGCGTCTCCATTATAAATCCTACCTAAGTGGGATTAAATACTGATCCAACTTCAGTGCTTACATAGATATATGCAACATGTTTAGACTCACCTAATTACCTCCACAATATGAAGCACTGAGGCATCAATGTTTAGAACACTATCCTACGAACTATACATAGTTCTTACACCTCAATCCTCTTTGGAAAAATCCATAATTCTTCATTTCATTTACCTTTCAAGAAGAATGAAGACATTAATCCTACCAAGGTTACTCACCCTGGCATGAATCATAATGATTTTAAATTATCATAAGAAGAATGTGATATCTTACTTCAACAAGGATTAATTGAGCCTACAAAATCAGACTGGGCGTATCAAGCTTTCTATGTAAACAAAAGAGTATAACAGAAGAGAGGAAAAAAAGAAATTTGTGATTGATTATAAACCTTTGAATGCATTCCTTCAAGATTATAAATTCCCATTATGAAATATCAATACTCAAGTCCTATTTCTCAAAGAAACAACAATCTTTTCGAAGTTTAACTTAGAAGCATAAATTTAGCAATTCCATAAGAAAGATACAAGACAATTTTCTACATTCCCAATTCTCAATACCAATAGACTGTTATGTCATTTGGACTCAATGTTGCTCCATCACTATTCCAAAGGGCCATAAAAAAATTTATGAGCCCATTCTTTCCATTACCTTGATCTACATTAGCGACATCCTCTTATACTCCAAGACCCATTAAGATCATAAGATACTACGACAATCATTTTTAGATCTTACAAAGCAATATGGAATTATGCTCTCAACCAAGAAAACCATACTAGACTAGCCCAAAAAGAATTTTTTGGTATAAATTTTCATGATAGATTTTATCAGCCTGGTCCACACAAAGGTAGTGAGCTATTGCATTTTCTTGTTGAAATACTCAACACAAAGTAGATTTAACAATTCCTTAGAATCGTTAATCACATTAGAGATTTCATCCCACATGTGGCTCATTACGCAAGTCCCTTATCCAAATTGTTGAGAAAGAATCCACCATTATGAAGTAAAGACCAAACTAGAGCTGTCTAGTACTTAAACAAGCAAGTCAGCATCCACCCCTTTAAAGATTCCTAAAAAAGGCCAATGCATCTTTCAAACAAATGATAGTGACCATCATTGGGGTGTCGTCTTAATCGAAAAGATTGATAGGAAAAGACATTATTGTGGTTGTGTTAGTGGTTAGTTCAAGGAATCAGAAAACCATAATCACATCATCTACAAGTAGATCTTGGAAGTAAAGAAAGGCATTGAAAAATTCAATTTCCACCTTAGACCATACCATTTTGTAGTGACAATGGATAACATGTCCTTCCTGAATATTTTGCACCTAATAAGAACATATTGCCTGGTAACTAATTGCTTGATGGCAAGATTGGTTCTCACTTTATAACTTCACAGTCTGCTATATCAAAAGACATCATAATGTGCTTGCTGAGTTTCTCTCCAAACATAGAAACCAATTCAATATCTCTCTCCCCTCTAGAGAAAATCAATTTCTCTAAATCTTCCAATCATGAATTTTCCTCTTTATGCCAGGATCAAGAAATCCTTCCCTCTGATCACCAAAACTCCTCCAAAAATAATGAATGACATTGACGTTCTCCTTTGTAAAGGTCTTTTTTACTACCTTCATCTTATTCTCACTACAATGAACATTCCTTCATACCCCCATCAGTTTGACATGTTAACACCTTACCGAACCCTTCACCATATCTATAATTCTCTTTCCGAGCCATCCATATGGTATCTCTGGGCTTTATTTACCTTGTATGCCTATCCAATTACTCTATCTCTTTTACATGTTTACAAACATCTTCACAATTCAACAAATACCAGTTCTCGACTATGGACATTCCTAGAATGGTTCCCACCCTTGGCTAAATGGCATATTCAACTTGAAAAATCCTCAACTGATATCATCTATGAAGCATTCTTCTATTTGAACAAAAAGTTCATTCTATCTTCACTGTCCACCATCTTTATAGTGTCACTGAAAGTGGTTATATTTGCATTATTAATCATTTTCAAATTTGGATGACCTCTTTTAACTGGCAAAAAAATCAAAAAGACTTAATACGTGATTTATATTATTTTCTAGATCACCTAAACCATCATCCCAAATTGACTAAGCTAATTACTTGTACATCTTTAGGTCCATACCCTGGTGATTATGCCCTTATGGAGCCCATTTCACCAACTGCTAGATATTGGTCTTCTGTTGACCAATTTGCTCATATAAGATTCAATATTATGGTAGGTGAATTGCCATGTCCATCAACTTTGAGCCTAAGACAAATTTTTTGAAATTGGCCAAAGCTCCATATCTCAAAAGACTAAAACTAAGTCCAAAATTCCTGATTATTTTCAAGATTTCCAAGATTTCTAGCCTCTAGTTTAGACCGACACATAAATAATTCATTTTATTAAAGAACTGGAAAAAATAGAAGATGGCGTATCTAACTCTGATGATGACAGTAGACCCCAATCTTTTTATGCACCTCCATGTTAATAAATTCCTTCTTATCTTCTAAGAATATTATTTGGATAGAGTGTTTTCAATAATTCTTACTCTCATTATTCACTTTTGTATTTTAGTTTAAATTATTGTACTATGTATGAATCTTTTCTAAAAGTTGTTTATCTTGTTTTCCTTTTTTTATTCTATAAAAGCAAGGTTTCTCCTCTATTGTAGATCATTGATAATTCAATAAAATGAACTGTGTTTTCTATCTTATGGCTTCTTTCAAAGTTTTCTCTCTTGAAACCTTGATTCTTGAATAATGTAGCAAAAGTCATAAAAAAAGACAAGTACTCTACACTTACCTCTCCATGAGGATTATGTATATCAGAAAGTCTTGAACTATAGATCTTGTTTAAGGTCTAAGTTACATGGGAAAAGATTGGTCAGATTAAATTTCTAAAAGGCAAGCATTGAGAATTGTTGCCCAAAAAAAAGAATGACATATATTTCAGCTAGCATATGTGAAATCTAAACAACTACCAATCTTTGTTTATCTCTGCCCTTTTATGGAAATCTGTTTTTTTTTGTATATAGGCTAGAAACTTATTATGCAACTACCTTGAAGCTTATTAGTGAAATATTTTATGAGCCTAGGAGTCACAGTGAAAAGAATTTTTTTATTTATGTGGTCTAACAATGCCACATACCTCGGGTTTCTGATATCCTCGTATCTTCTCTGACCAAGGGTAGCCCGGATGGTGTCAGAGCTAGAAGTGTTATTGATTGTCATAACATTATTCTTAAAGAGACTAAGGAGATCTTTCCATATGCCATGATTGATCTTTACCTAATGACTCGATTTATCTTTCTTCAACCTTTTTAATAGCAAATCTTTCTTCCAATCTTAAACACACTCTTTCCAATAAAATAGAAAATTTAGTATAAATTACCCACCTTCTAGAAGAAAGTCGTATCTGTGATACTTCTCTTACTTTGTTAAGTCTATACGGTATATATTCTTGCAATTGCTTTGGACCAGAAGCATTTGGACCATCCTCACTACAAATCATCCAAAATTAAAGGAGATCATTCAAAGTTCCCGTTTGGAACAATGTGGTTTAAAGGCAACCACATTAGAACAATATGTCCAACTAGAGATTCCAAAAGAACTCATCTCTCTTCAAAAAGACCAGAATCATACTCATCTCTATGTTGGATCAATCAGACTTGTTCTCATTCTCCATGAAATTCCAACCACTACTATGATATCTCTTCTTGACACTACCTATATGACTTACTAAAATGCACTGATTGTTACTCTATTTCAAACTCTCAATAATAGGCATCTAGGTTACCTTAGATCAAAGGGTAAGGGGGGATAACAGAAACTCAAGGTATGTGGCATTGTTAGACCACATGAATCAAGAAAGGCTCTTCTCGTTATAACTCTTAAGCTTGTGGAATATTTCACCGATAAGCCTCAAGGGAGTTGTATCATAGTTTTCCAACCTATAAACCAATCAAGTAATTTATATAACAAATTTTCATAAAAGGGAAAAGATAAATAAAGGTTGACTGTAGCTTAGATTTCAGATATAGTAGCTGAGACACAAGCCTTTCTTCTCTTTTTTAGGTGAAAATTCTAAAAGCTTGCCTTTTAGAAATCTAAACAGACCAATCTTTCCCCATATAACTTAGAACTTAAATAGGATCTATAGTCTAAAACTTTTTGATATATAGGATCCTCATGAAGAGGCAAGTGTGGAGCATACTTGTCTTTCTTTATGATTGTTGCTACATTATTCAAGAATCAAGCTTTCAGGAGAGAAAACTTAAAAAGAAGTCACAAGATAGAAAACACACCACACTTCATTTTACTAAATTCTCAATGATCTACAACACAGGAGAAACCTTGCTTTTATAGACTAAGTAAGGAAAAACAAGACAATCAGCTTTTAAAGTATATTCCCACATAGTATAATAATTTAAACTAAAATAAAAAGTGATAATGAAATCAAGAATTATTGGAAACAATGGGTCACAATAATATTCTTATAAGATAAGAGGGAATCTATTAACAGGGAGGTACACAAAAAGATCAAGGTCTACTGCTATCCTCAAACTCAGACAAATCATCTTTTATTTTTTCCAGTTCTTTGATAAAATGAGCTATTTCTGTAGTGGTTCAAACTAGAGGCCAGGGGTCTTGTGCATCTTGAAAATAATTAAGAATTTTAGGTTGATTTCAGGCTTTTAAGCTATGGAGCTTTATCTAATTTTAAATAGCCAAGTGGACATGGCAATTCACCCGCCATAATATTGAATCTTATATGAGCAAATTGGTCAACAGAAGACCAATGTCTAGTAGTTGGTAAAATGAGCTCCGAAAGGGCAAAGTCAATAAGATATAGACCCAAAGATGTACAAGTAGTTAGCTTAGTGAATTTGGGATGATGGTTCAAGTGATCTAGAAAATGGTACAAATCATGTGTTAAGTCATTCTGATTTTTTGTCCAGTCAATGGAGGTCCTCCAAATTTGAAAATAATTAACATTGCAAATATAACCATTTTTAGTGAAGCTATAAGGATAATGGACAATAAAGATATGTTGAACTTTTTGTTCAAACAGAGGAATGCTCCATAGATGATATCGATTAAGGATTTGTCTAAGTTGAATATGCCATTTAGCTAAGGGTTATAACCATTCTAGGAATGTCCATAGTAGGGAACTGACATTGGCTGGATTTGTAAGATGGTTTTAAATATGCAATAGAGAGAGAGAAATTATACAGGAATATAAGGCAAATAGAGCCCAGAGATGCCACATAAATGACTAGAAAAGAGAATCATAGATATAGTGAAGGGTTTAGTAAGGTGTTAACATGTTAAACTGATGAGGGTGTAGAGGAATGTTCATAATAGTGAGAACAATATGAAGGTAATAAAAAAGACTTTTATGAAGGAGAACAACAATGTCATCTATTGATTGTAGAGGAGTTTGGTGATTGGAGGGAAGGATTTCTTATTCTTGGCATAAAGAGGAAAATTCATAATTGGAAGGATTAGATGAATTGATTTTCTCAAGATGGGAGAGAGATATTGAATTAGTTTTCTAGGTCTAGAGAGAAAATCATCAATCACCTTATGATGTCCTTTGATATAGGGAAATGTGAATTTATAGCAGGAGAATCAATCCTACCATCGAAGCAATTGGTTGTCAGGTAATATTTTCTTGTTAGGTGCAATAATATTTGGAAATGACGTATTATCCATTTCCACCACAAAATGGTATAGGCTGAGGTAGACATTAAATGTTTCAATGCCTTTCTTTACTACCAAGATCTCTTTGTAGATAGTGTGGTAATGCTTTTTTGATTCCTTGAATTAGCCATTAGCATGGCCACAATAACGTTTTTTTCTCATCAATCTCTTCAATCAAGATGGCACCCTAATAATGGTCATTAGCATTTGTCTGAAGGATGTGTTGGCCTTTGTCAGGAAGTTGGATAAGGGACTTGTGTAATGAGCCACATGTGGAATGAAATCTCTTATCTGTGGACCAGGATAATAAAATCCATCATGAAAATTCATACCCAAAAATTCTTTCTGGGCTATTCCAATATGGCTTTTCTTGATTGAGAGCATATTTCCATATTGCTTTATAAGATCCAAAAATGATTGTAGCAGTATCTTATGATCTTAATGGGTCTTGGAGTATAAGAGGATGTCGTCAATATAGATCATGGTACTGGAAAGAATGGGCTCATAAATTTTTTTCATGGCCCTTTATAATAGTAATAGGGCACCCTTGAGTCCAAATGGCATAATAATCCATTGGTATTGAGCATTGAGAATGTAGAAAGTTGTCATTTATCTTTCTTGTGGATCTATACACAATTGCTAAAATTATGCTTTTAAGTTAAACCTCGAAAAGATTGTTGCTTCTTTGAGAAACAATACTTAAGTATTAATCTTTGGTAATGGGAATTTATCATCCTGAAGGAATGCATTCAGAGGTTTATAATTAATTACCAACTTCTTTTTTCCACTCTTTTGTTCACATAGAAAGCTTGACATGCCTAGTCTAATTTTGTAGGCTTAATTAATCCTTATTGAAGCAAGATACTAATATTCTTCATATGCTAATTTTAAATCATCAAGATTCACGCTAGGGTGAGTAGCCTTGGTAGGATTGATTTCTTCATTCTTCTTGAAAGGTAGATGAATAAATAATTGTGGATTTTTCCTAAAATGATTGAGATGTAAGAACTGTGCATAGTTCTCTTAACTGTATTTCAAAAATTGATCCCTTAGTGCTTCAAATTGAGGAAGTACTTAGGTGAGTTCAAACATGTTGCATATATTTGTGTGAGCAGTGAAAACTTTAGTCCATATAACACAATAAGGGAAAAATCTTATCCCTATTTTTCTTTTGGTGATAAGCCCAATCTTAAATGAATTTCCATTAACTGCAATAAAAAATTCATCAAGTGATATCAAGGTTTCAGGAGGTACGATGTTGGGATTCATAACGCTTTGACAAGATTAGAGATGTCAAAAAAGGCCCAGCAGTTACTTTCAAAATCACATCGTTTTGGAAGTTTTTCTTTAAAAAATGGCGGGATCGAGCCACAAGCTGACCTATCCCAGCTCGCAGAGCCACGGGGCCCGGGCTCAATTCGACCCGACCTATTGATATCTCTAGACAAGATCTAGTATCCATATATCCAATAGCCTTAATTGGATTATCATATTTATCATGTTGTAACAATTGGACATGGATAAGAACGAGGAACTTTAACAGACTTTAAGTCTACCTTCAAACATGGTTGTTATAGCATGTATGAGTTATCATCCTCGGTATCTTCATCGTCGTTGATTAAGTCATTAAAGGATTCAAACTCTTCATTAAAAGATTCAATTTGAACAACAAATTTTGTTTCTTCATCTTCATTAGATTGTTTTTCAATGAAATCTTCAATAGTACTATTGTCATGGATAGGCATTATAGCCTCAATAGATTCCAACAATTTTAAATTCCTTTTTTTCTTATCAGGACATTAGTGAGCATAATTTCCCAATTTTGCATAAATATCGATTTGTATTTTTTGCTTGAGGAGCTCGTCTTTTACAGAATCAAACAAATTTGTGTCATTTACTTCTTTTGAATGGCTTATGATAACCTTCATTTGAAACATAGGATTTGTTAAACTTTTTTTAGGAGAACTTCTTGTGATGATATTTTTTTTTAATATGAAATTCATAATCTTTTTGCAAGCCTTTTTCATCAGATGACCACCTATAATCATGTTCTTGAAAAACATTTGTTGATCACAAAGTTTATCAAGAGAATCTAAAGTGAGATGATAAATTTCACCAAGAGATATTTCCCTTATATCTCTTCGTAGAGCTGCAATGGTCCTTTAGAGTTTAGGTTGTAATTCTTTTGGAAGAGATGAGATGAATGTATAACAGAGATTGACATTATTAAAACCATTAAGCAGATAATATCTTTCCATCATACGTTGAAAATGTTTTTGGGGGTCTCTTCTGTCTAGTGAACAACACTTCATTTTAAAGTACTCTTACCTAATTTATTTGTCAATAAGCTGAAAGTCACCAATGAATTCTTTATGGATAACTCCAAGAAGAATTCATGTAGATGCTACTTAAATATATTAGAGTCTGCAGTAGTCATCTAAACTTTTCAACCATTATTGTAAAGTACCAGTAAAACAAATATTAAACTTAAACAATATATCTTTTTAAGGGTGATCTGGTCGTTTCATTTAGTCATGAAGTAAGTCTAGTTAGTGGTACTTGTAATAGTGACGGTGAAGGTTTAAATGGTTTAATTCTTGTAGATTCAACTCGAGTAATTTCCGATTCAACTTTAATTGGTTGAGATCTGTCAGGCATAGTCATCATGATTTGACCCAATTTAGATAAATCTGCAAATTGTTCTAAAATTTTTGAAGAAAGTTCAGAATTTTCCAATGGTTTTCCTTCAGATTATTCTGAGATAGATAGTGGTTCAAAAGTTTCAATAAACTCTTGTTGACGGGCTTTGGCTTTTCTAGTAAATGAAGCATGCTAGGTTTTTTGTGGTAAAGAAGGTAGAATTTTACTCTGTAAAGGCTTTATCTATGGATCAACAAGTTTCGTATATGAAGGTGATGGGTTATGGGTCTTGTCAGTTTTAGGCTTTGTAAGTTTGGTAGTAGGATGAACATGCTGCTTAATTAAATGATAGTTCATCTTAAAGACCTTTTCATAATCAGCAATTTTAGGATAGGTTAGAGTTGGATAGATGAGTTAGATAACTAGAAAAGTTGTAGGATAAGCTCCATAAATAGTCTTAGACTATTCTATCTATATGTCTGCCTTCATTCTTTGTACTTCTTTGACTCTTCGAAGTTCTTGCTCTGTGGTTTTAAATTAGATCCAAAATACTGTGTTTCAATATATCTTTGGAGATCAGCATCAAGTTGAACAATTTGATCTTTCAAATATGTGTATAGTTTTTGGATCTAGGAATGCCTAGTTTCTACCCATTTTTTAGTAGCCTGGGTTTGGTGGATAAGACCATTAAACTTGGTATCAATTCAGCAAAGAACTTTATTTTGGGCTACAACATTATTAGTATGCTAGTTGAGTATTTCATCTGTAGGGTTGGATACAAGGGTACCATGAAAAATGATTCATGTTGAACGAATATAAGAGTTGGAGATAACCTGACTAGTATCATCTGTGCACCTCTCCAGGGGAGGAAATTCATCCTCATGTAGTCTCATCATCATACAAGGAACTAGTGCTAGAGTAATAACAGAAATGGGAGAAATAATAGGTTGAGGTCTATTGGAAATCGGTTCTTTAAGGAATAGATGTTCTTTTCCAACAGCTTTGAGTAACTCATAAAGAATTGTAGGTTTGGGTTGTGGGTTTTTTTAGCTCAACTCTAGGTCTTGAATCTGGGTCATGATCAGCATGCCTAGGATGGAGTTTTTGGGAAGGTTGATAATAATGGATTTCTTTGGGTTGTTTCCTTCCTTTGTGTTGAAGTTTTGCCTGTCTTTTCCAAACATAGGCCTCATCTTCATTATATGTGTCATCATAGGATAGTATTGGATATATTTCACAATTTGGCTCACATAAGGATGGATCCACATCCCATATGAATTGTTCTCCATGATGATTGATGTACACATGTTGACCATCCTTTTTTTTGTTTACATAGGAAAAGACCAAAATACAGGACCTGCTCAACCGTAGGGCATACCCCGACGATGCAAAGTCCCTTGCCTATCTAACATTAGATAATAAAGCGAATCTGCTGGAGGTTCTGGCAGAATATACAATCCTGGTGGAGCTTGCGCTGCCGCAGCAACCAGACTAGCAGCGCTTTGGTTTCCCTCCCTATAGACATGTTGAAGCTTCACCTCCCAATTATGGTCGTGTGTACCCTGCAACAAAAAGAGTCCTCAGTCAGTAATTGTTCGGAGGAGGACAGGATATTTATGATCTTTAGCGAATCCACTTCCAGGATGATTCACCGATACCCATGGTCCCATGCTAGTTTGAGCCCCTCGTTAGCCCTTCTCAATTTAGCAACTACTGGCTCACATGCCCCAAACTTGTATAAAAAGCACCCCCCCTGCGCACCCGCCCGCCACTGTCCATTACAGTCCCTTAGCAGTCCCCCAGGTATACTATTAGAAGCACCGGAAGACACCACTCTATCGGTATTAATTTTTATCCAGCCCTCCAGCGGAGGGGTCCATCTGACTATGTGCCTAATAGGAAAACTCTGTGGATTGGCTAATTGACCCGTCATCGCTTGTGCATGTCGTATCCAACAAACATACTCTAGAACGATAAGGTGTCTAAATTCCGTCCACTCAAATCCTGCGTCGAAGATGCACTTATTATGCCATTTCCAGATATACCAGCATGAAACTCCAAAAACTATGTCCCATTCGATCTCTTGAGTAAAGCCCTTGGAGGTCAGGTTGGACTTAAGCCACGTCTCCTCAGGCCACTGATTGAAGGTCGTCGCTTGTAGATCAGGGAATCGTGTGCTCCAATACTTCTGAATCCTTTGACAGTCGCGAAAATCATGCAAAATGGTCTCTTCGTGACCACAGTACTGATAGCTGCTATCAGTAGCTATATGTCTACGAACACGCTGCTGGTTTGTTAATAGTTTATTGTTTGCTAAAAGTCACAGGAAGGATTGAATCTGCTGCGCTCCTAACTATTTCCAGATGACATTCCAAATTAGATCTTGAGCCCCTGTGTCTACCTTTGTGATGAACTCATAGGCTGACTGAATCGTAAACTTGCCACTTTGACCATGGCCCTAGACCAATCTGTCCTCCTCCTCATCCTCTAAAGGCGTTCTAATCGTTACCAGAATCCTGCAGACTTGCTCAAGAAGATATGGATCGATCAGAGCCCAATTCTAAGTGCCACCCTCTGACACACACTCGGACACGTGCATGTTTAACAGGCTTTCAAGCAGGGATGCCAACGTCTCATTAATTAGTGGGCCCTAATTGGCCATCCATTTGTCAAGCCAAAATTGGATGCGTCGACCATTCCCCAATATCCAACGAGTGCCTTGTCGGACGTTATCCCACGTAACTACTATCCCTCGCCACAAATTGGATGTCCCAGTTGTTGGTAGCGACTGAGGGAGGTGAAAATCATTCAGCCGATTTTTGGATCTAAGAACCTGTGCCCATAGAGCATTGGGTTTAGTGAGTAATTCCCATCACAATTTAATGAGAAAGGCGTCATTAGTAGTTCAAATGCATTTGATACCAAGTCCCCCGGCCTTCTTCGGCCGACAAACTACATCCCAATTGACTAAATGGGTGGCCTTTGTCTCCTGACGTGCCCCTTAAAGAAAGGTCCGCATAAGTTTTTCCAGTTCATCACAGAGGTGCCGGGGTAATCGCACCGTTTGCATTGTATAGATGGGGAGGGAGGAAATTACTAACTGAATTAGTGTAACTCTACTAGCTAGCGATATTCCTTAGCTCGCCACCCTGCTAAACGTTGTTAACCCAATCTATGATATACTGATAGGTATTCCTCGTTATGCGCTGATGGATTAGCAGGACCACTAGATACTTACTTAGATTAGATGTACTGTGGATGTTCAAGGTTTGACTAAGACGCGCGCACTTTTTTCAGCGGCACATTCGGCAAAAAATAAATGCAGGTTTTAGTATGGTTAACTCGCTGCCCAGAAGCGACGTAGAATTCTGCCAATATTGTCGATACACCTTCCACTTGTTCTGCCGTAGCTTCGTCAAACAAAATAATATCGTCAGCAAAAAAAAGGTGAGAGATGGAAGGCCCTTGTCTGCTCCATTTGAACGGTTTCCTTTTGCCTTAACTCACTACTTAGGAAATAAGATGTCCCAGGCGTTCCAAACAAAGAACGAAGATGTATGGCAATAATGGGTCCCCTTATCGGATGCCTCGGGAAGGGATGAATGGATCCGAGAGCTGTCCATTCAACGTAACTTGCATGGAGATCGTATTAATACACTTCATCATGATACTGATTAAAAAGGAGGGGATCCTTATTTCTGTTAGAGTATCTTGTATGAAGTTCCAGTTCAGGCAATCATAGGCTTTGTCCAAGTCCACCTTGATCGCAAAATACCCAGTCCTACCCTTTTTCTTAACATTGAATGAATGACTTCCTGGGTAATAATGATATTATCAATGATATGCCCTCTGGAATAAAGCTACATTGGGTATTCGCCACTAATTTATCGAGGAGTGGCTTAAGGCAGTTCACTATAATTTTGGAGATGGTCTTGTACAACACTAAACAGAGGCTAATTGAACGAAAGTGGGTGATGTATTTCAGGGACGACACTTTGGGAATTAGAACTAGAATGGTGTGGTTTAGGTCCTGTTCCCATGCTCTATCCCTGAATATTTGCTATATGAAGGACACCACTTCAGATCCCACAATCCCCCACTGAGATTGGAAAAATAAAGCTGTAAAGCCATCGAAAGTCGGCACTTTGTTTGAGTTCATCCCAAAAATTGCTGATCGGACTTCAATTACTTGGACAGGCTGTGCGAGTTCCTGAAGATGTTCCTCTGGAACCCGAGGGAAAGTTCCAATGCTAGTTCAATTCTGGGGTGGGCTAGGTTCGGCTATGTAGAGTTGCACAAAGTAATTACGCGCTAGGTTCCGCAATCGAACGACATCGTTAATCTCTGTGTCGTTTAGATCAAAAAGTCGCTCTACTAATAACTACTTCTTTTTGGTCAAAGTAACCATATGGTAGCATTGCGATCGCCCTGTGCGATCCAGTCACACTGGGTTTTCTGATGCCATTATAGCTCTTCCTCACACAGTACTTGAGCTAGCTCTCGAATGAGCTTGGACTCCAGTCCCAACAGCGACTCAGACTCCTCCGTCGTTAGCACACGTTGTAGGCCTTCCAAACGAGCCTGCAAGTGTTTTTTCCGTTGAAATATATTACTGAAGGTGGTTTGGTTCCAGCTCAATAGTTGGCGTGAAAAGTTGGATAAGGATTTAACGAACAACTCATCCTGGGGAAGCCAGTGTTCCTAAACCCAAGTGGGAAAATCTGCGTATGCTAACCACGCGGATTGGAATCTGAAGGGGATTTGGCCTATGGCTCTTTGAGGCGGTCAAAGGAATTTAACCAACATAGGCCTGTGATTGGATCTTAAAAAAGGAAGATGCTGATTAGTCGTGTGTAGGAGGACTTCCAACCAATCGGACGAACCAAAGACTTGGTCAAGTCTTGCTTGGATATTCCCACGTCTCCATGTAAATCTAGATCCGATATAGCCCAAATCATGCAGTCCACTCTCATGTCCAAGCGCTAAAAGCCTTACAAACTATTGGAGGAGTCGGGGACCCCCCTTTTATTTCATCAACCGTCAATTTCGCATTAAAATCCCCACCGGCTAGCCAAGGTCGAGTAATGGGTTGTCCTATCCTGCGCAACAAGGTCCAGAGGACTTTTTGTGTTGGTTTATGGGGACTTGCATAAATAGCCGAGAATTCAAATGAAATGGACCCGTACTTAATAATAGCATGGATCAGCTTAAAATTTGGACCATTTCTAGATTTGTGCGTGTCATCCTTGCGCAGGGGCTATAATAGATGGGAGGTCCATTTTTTCCTTCTTTGCATGATAACATCGATTGAAGCATTAAAATAGGTTCAGATGTGCCAAAGGATCCAAGCTAGTGTTTATTAGGCTTGGTGTAAATGGATTTAATAGATCCATCTCTTAATGTCCTGAGAATAGGCAGAGGAGTATGGAAAGAATATTTATGATAAGTTTAGAACATCTTCTGATAGTTAGTGATCCATTATGTTGGCATCAACTTTCAAGTTCTATCTGTGGCAATTATTTTGAAATATGGATGATAGTTGTCTGCTCATAAGCTCGATCTATAACCATTTACAGAGCATTAAAAGTTGAATTTGGAAAGTTGGGATCTACAGTATGGTTTTGTAAGTGATAGATCATTTAGTGGTACAGACTAGTCATGATTATTGTAAGGTCTTACTTTGCTCTAGTAATTTGGATTTGAACTTGGGGTCTTTTAAATAAAGTGGGATTGTCCAACCTAACGTTGAAATCAAGGGCTATGGTGAGAATTACACTTTCATTGTTGAGAGTTGTCAATAACATGTTAATTAACATATTTTAATAAGTTGTGTAGGCATTGTCAAGAAAAGATCTGCTAGCAATTGCAGGATTTCCTTTTCTTCCATGGAGAGTAAGAACAAGTATAATTGTTCAAACATAGATATGAGTATAATTCTGGTCTCTCCAAATAAAGATGAGTTCTTTTGGAATCTCTAACTTAACATATTGTTTTGTGATGATGAAATTAAGTTCTTTCTTTCGAATTTTAAGTAATAAACTACATTCGCTCTTTTAAAGAATTCATAGGCTACTTTGTCGAAATATATAATAATTATTATTAAATTTAAAATAATTTTCTAACCTAATTGATAAAAATAGAAGATCATAAGTAACATTTTCTAATTGTATTATTGCATTAATAACCTAAAAACATAGTTTGACGATATACGGGTGGTCACCATTCATGACTTAACAAAGTTTATAATATAATAAAAAATTATAAAATTTATTATTTTAATCAATATTTTGTTATTCTTGTATTATGTAGAAAGTTTCCGAAGTCATAGAAACTACTACTACCACTGCCACGAGTTACACATAGGTAAGTCAATGGATCGGGCCAAGCCCGGGCCGACGGTCATGGCAGGTTACAGGCTGGGATGGGCTAGCCCATGGCCTGCCCTATGGCCCGCCGGGCTATGAGCAGGCCGGCCATCCATTAATTTTTTAAAGAAAAAATCAAAACGATGTCGTTTTAAACAAAACAATATCATTTTGTGAAAAGCGCCTGGGCGGACCATAGCCCGCCAGTGGCCCAGCCAACCGAGTGGGCCGGGCCATAATTGCCATCTCGAGCTACACAGTGTTTTTTGTAAGATAAAGTAACAATCAATGTTTTACTACCAATTCAATCATTCAACATTTGCATCTGCACCTATCCATCAAAGTTCAATCTTTTTGTTTTGGCCTAATATAAAATGAAAGGAGAAAAACAATTCAATCTTCCAAGGACAAAGAGCCTTTGATCCTTTGATAAATTGAGGACCATAGTGGAAGTCATTGTTGGAAGTAACCTCACATAGTCAAGTAATACTCTCAAATGTCATAACCCATTCTTGAAGTTAATGGAGCTCAACATAGAACAATTAAGCCTTCTGGTTTCAACCACAAATATTCAGATCCAAGATAATTAGAATAGCAACTTCATACATGGCTTTATACCTCATGTAGCGACTACAAAGAAGCACACACCCTTAGTATTTATAAAAGAGTCTAGTAATAGCCAACAAAGAGACTCATTGGAGAACCATGCTAAAGTTTTGGCGATAAATTGCATGAAAGAAACCTAAATCACTTGTGAGCAACTGCAACTACTTGTTTCCCAACGTTGCGGCTACTGAAAAGGCCTATAAGTGCTGCAGGGGCACTCTCAAGGCCTTCAGCTATGTCTTCCACATAGACAATCTTTCCTTCTCTTATGTAAGGCAGAATAAAGTCCAAGAACTTGGAGTAAAGGTGATAATATTCAAAAACTACAAATCCTTCCAGGTGAATTCGCTTAAACACAATGGTTGTCAAATTGTGCACTCCTTCAGGCTGTTCAAGATTGTACTGTGAGATCATTCCACATGCAGTGATGCGGCCATGAGGTTTCATGTTTAGGAGTACTGCATCAAGCATTTTGCCTCCAACGTTCTCAAAATAGATGTCGATGCCTTCAGAAAAATACCTATCAAGAGAAATGATTGCATACCTCATCACTTCAGGGAAACAAGCCTTGTCTCGGTTGTGTTCATTAATAGTTATCTCCAAGTTGCCTAATTCACTCTTTTGAGTTTTACTCATCAAAATGAACATTTCATGTCTGATTACTATTCTATACTATAGCAAGATGGAACGACTAAAGGAAAAACTACTTTGAGAAGATAAATCAGTGTACAATCTCTACATTCATGCTCGGCTCTGTTTGCATACATTGAATTGCTGCGATTAACGGATTGTTACTATTGGATAGTATTACTCTGCAAACATTCAGAAAAAGAGGTGTAGGCAATGCAACAAAAGTATCCCATCCTCTTCCCCCATATTAGAAGACGAATTATAGAAAAGACTTAAAACAGAAATATAATGTTTTAAAAATATCCACAACTATTTGAACATTTTGTCGCAACTTTCTCTACAGTCATGCATACTAACCTTTTCAATGCAGCATCAAGGTCTTGCTCCTCCTTATAATTGAAAGCATCATCAAACCCAAACTTGTCCTTTAGTAAGTCAACCTTGCATGTTTAAACAAAGGAAAATGATTAATTTCTCATATCTCATAATGAAACCTCTTGCGGCAACCGACTAAAAGAGAGTAGACAGAGGAAGGAATGCAACAAATGTGTCATCGATGGCTAAAAAGACTCCATCTAGTTTCACAAACGAAGTTAATAAACAAAGGTCCAACAGTGACATCCTCAAATGACTTATTTATTTCAATTTTAAGGAATTATAACAAGATTGTGAAGTGCTCAAAAGAGCTCCTCAAATCAAAGACTGAAAAGATGAGCAATTAGCTAAAATAATGGTGACCCTTAAGGAGGGTGAGCCTTGGAGTAACTGGAAAGTTACTCTCATGTTTAAGTCATGAAAACAACTTCTTTGTAGAAATATAAAGATAAGGTTGCGTAATCATGAACCTCTCCAAACTCCCACAAAGCGAAGAGCCTTGTGTACTGGACACGTTGACATTTAATGGTGATCTTCAAGGAAATTAAGAGATGAAATTAGTAAACTATAGCTGGCTCATCCATTTGTGTTTGTTTGCATATGCGTAAACTTGTATTCACAAAGGTTCAACCTTTCTTTATTAAACATCAGAGAGAAAGGCACACCTTTTCTTTACTACCAGCACTACCAACGACGTAGCAGCCCAACAATTTGGCAAACTGCCCAACTAGCTGACCAACAGCACCAGATGCTGCTGAAATGTACACACGTTCTCCTTCCTTTGGCGAACAAATCTCATAGAAACCAACATAAGCAGTCATGCCAGGCATGCCTGTAAATAAGAGAGATCTTAATGACACAAAGTGTGTGAATATGTATAGAAGTAACATGATAAAAAGATACCAAGAGCTGAATTTAGGTGACTTCAAGTCAGTTTAAGAAGTTCGTTAAAAGTAGAATACGGTAACTCTTAATGAAAGAAGATGTATTAAATAACTACAGAAAGAAAAAACTTTTGAAGATGTATGAAAAAGTTCAAATAACTTTTGAAGGTTAGAATAGGTGGTATTAGCGGTTCAGGATTTATACCACACACCAACATATGAATAGGCATCCAAGCAATATCTCAAAACATATACACAGAACTGTCTCATTTCTGTTGACTTCCAAAACTTTGGTACGAGCAAATGAAGCAACAAAAAGCAATGATTTGAAGCTTCTCTATTCAAGTTTTTCAATGTGTATGAAAAATGATTAAATGAAAAACCAGCAACAAAATGCTCCAACATATTCAGGAGCATTTCACCTTATCCAGGTTAGCTTTCCACAATGCATTTGTAGGCATATATAAGAACGAAGTATATACTTGAACTTTGACATCTCGAAGAAACACCTTACCAAGAATTCCAGTGTAGTAGGAAAGTGGTACATCAGTGTATTGGATTTTAAAGAATCCTTCAGGTGCAGTAATAAGACTATACTCTTCCCAGCTAGTGTTCCCCCAAACTAAGTCTCCTTTCTTGAAGTCAGGGTGACTAGAATCAACAACTTCAGCCACTCCCAGTCCTTGTATTGGCTGCCCAAGACACCAAGACCCAACCCAATTAGGAAAAATAACATCACTTTAATACTGCTACTAGCATACTAGCCGCTAGTCTAAAAGTTGTCAGGTTCTCTTTGACTAGCTTAATTATAAATTTCTTTCTAAATAGTTATTTACACTCGAATTTCAGATTAAGCCAATGAAAAAAGGGATATTGTTTTAGGTTTTCCCTTGTTCTCCACTACCAACAAAAAAAAAAACTTAGAAAACAGACAAGGCACAATTTTTAATTGTTTAACTAAACCCATAAAAGAAAAAGTAAACCAAGCCTCAGTATTCAATTCATTTGACACTGAAATCAACACAAAGCACCAATTATCCACCGAATTCGCTTATCATTTACGATGACCAATCAACCACAATAACATTCGATTACTACAATAAGTAACCCCCTCAAATCTTCTGGCCCTTTTATTTTGTCCTGTCTCATGGCATCTCAATCATTTATTTATGTGCTTCAAATCTTTCGTCTAAATATTCTCATTTTATATAAATATATATAAATAAAATTTAATAAAAATTATAAAAACACAATAACCAAAAGGGCACATCACAAGTAACTTCCCCAACGCCCTTTTTGCTTCCTTAAACCAATCCCAATCACATCTTTATTCCTCGTGCATGCCGAATCTGTCACTTCCTACGTGGGTTTCCGAACATTAACAACTTCCACAAACAAATTAGAATGTGAGAAAAAGAGTAAATACAGAGCCAGGGCTGAAGGGACCGAATTCAGGATCATTAGATGGTTGATTGCTCATGCGAACACGCAAGTAAGGGTCACAGGACAAGTACAGATTCTAAGAACCGCTTTACTGCCATGTGGTGGAGCGAGCTCTCTGGTGGATGTAGTAACGTACATGTCAGATTCTTTAGGAAAACCTGTGACATATTCCTTGAATATCACCTGCTTGTTGCTGACTTTCCGTACTTCACCTTCACCTCCCATGTTTACGTTCTCACGTTGTTCTCTGTAAAGCACTTACAAGACAAGGCAGCGACTTCGAGAAATGTCTGCTCCCTGAAAGTAGCTACAAGCAACATACTATTTTTAATTTTAGGCCGGCGTTCCACACCAAATTCTCTGTACCCATACGGTATCCTCATCCGATTTCAGCCAATTTTATCCTCACTTTTAAGTTAATTTTATCCACATATTTATGTGAGTATTATATAACTATATAGATGATATTTCATAGAATAAAATAAGAAAAAGTTTATGAAAACAGAAGATCTGATCCTCAATCGTTCTCGTCAATATTATGAGGAATGTATGAGCAAACGATATCAGATTTAATCTTGATACAATATTACACCGATGATAGTTAATACAAAATATTATTTTTGGATAATTTTTAATTTCATAAAATAGTTTTAAAATTTTTAAAGTTATAAAATAGTCCCTCAATATATTATATTATATTATATGTAAATCTTTAAAAATTATAGCAATAGAAATTTAAAATAATAATAATCTATTTATTTATAATAACTACAATTAAAATAAAAATAATTTAATTATCATACAAATTTAAAAATAAGGACAATACAAAATACTTAAAATATTACAATTTTATCATATAATTAATAATAATTACATTAAAATATCAAATAAAAAGAATAATAAATATTCATGGCTATCTAACTATTATTATTTAAAACAAGAGTTCGTAGAGGAAACAACCAACTAGAAGGAAAACTTAAACAAAAAATTTTACAATTATATTTATCAATGTTTCGAATCGGTCAAAGAAAAGGTTAAAGATTTAAAGGTTCAACCGATATTAAAATGTTATAAAATCGGTACATAATAAATAATAAGAAAAAAATAGTATAAAATAAAAAATTTATTAAAATAAAAATACACTAATAATGTCTATTAATATATAATAAAATAATAATAAATCTACTAATTGAAATCAAGATTGAATTGAATATAAAATTAAAAAATAAAAATATTTTTGTTTGTTATTATCATTTATTTAAAGATTAATAAAAGGTAAAATATATTTAAAGAAAGTCAATAAAAAGGATTTAAAATTTACTCTAACTTTTTTTAATATTCTTTAAACATATTTCTTTATAGTTTATATATATTTTAACACATTCTTAAATTATCTTAAGCAAAATCACTTATATACATTAATTAATAATTCAATTTATTAAACAAATTCATAAAAATAATAATTATTTTTAACGACAATAATTTAAATTTTTTAATTAAAATACAAGGAGATAAATAAATAACATAAATTTTGAAAAATATAATTTATTAGTGAGATTAAATAAATTTAGCAATTTTTAAGAATGAAAATTAGTAATTTATTTTTAATAATAATAATTTAAAAATTTTTTTTAATTAACATATAAAGATATAATTTTAAAATTTAAAAAAATATATTTTTAATTAAATTGAATAATAGAATTGAAAATAAAACAATTTCATTAAAAATTTCAAAAATGTAAAAAATGGAGAGTCGTACGGACAAAGTGCTGGTCCATATACTTAAATGAGCTCACAAGAGTTTGACAAGAAGTACAATGTGTTGGGCCCACATACTTAAATAAACTAACTCATAACTGGTTTTTGCAAGAAGGCTGACTAGTTGTTTCAAAAATCAGCCATTACTTAGTGGGTCAATTTTTTCTCATAAATGTTATGAAAACAAACTGAGTCGGAACTCAAGTCGATTCGTATTCATTTCGGTAGAACTGACCAGTTCAGTCTAGTTTTTCAATCATTTATATTATATTGAATATAAAAACTTTAAAATATACATTAAATATAAGTTAAATAAAAGAAAAAGAAAAATGAAAACCTAAAACTTCATTCAATCGAATGTTCATTCAAATCGCATTGTTACAAAATCCTTTTTATTAAGAGAAGTTTCATTACCATCATCATTCAAATTCTAATTCATTGCATCAAACTATATGTCAATACTTTCTCATATAAGATTATCTTCCAAGTCGCTTTCATTTGTCAAATTCGGTTCATCATAAACTCAATCTGCCCAAAAATTGGTATGATCAAGACAAATTGAATTTACATAACTATTTGTTCTATTAAAAGTCATATTAAACAAATAACATTAAATTATTAAGAAATTACAAGAAATTATATCTAACTTTTTTTGGACATTAAACAATATTAATAAAGAAAGAGGAGAATTATAAGACAGGGCATGTCAAAGCTCACCAATCAACCAAGAAAAAAACGACACCGTTCAACACCAAAACACAAAACTCACAAAAATGGAAACATAACAAGGTTAAAACATAAAGATACATCGTTGATACCTAATTGGGAAAAACAATCAAACATTACCAATATTTCTTTCCCCAATTAGGGTTGGAGATGTCTGCACTCACCATTGTCTTGAGACATCGAGGAAGAGCTTTGAGACAATTAGTTGGGTAATCCAAGTAAAGGTAAACAGATCTTTCTTACCCAAGTTTCTCTTCTTCATGTTTAACACTTAAGACTGGCCGATGTAAAAAGATTGAAATTTCCTTTCTTTTTTCTTCATGTACCAGATCAACGGTTAAGTGTCCTTAACATCGTTCCCAGCACCGATGGTGCTTCCATTCCATCACTTGAGAGGTAAGTCCCCCTTCTGTTACTTCCTATATTATCGAGGAGTATTAGCTTCGAACAACTGCCTGCTACTGTTGGTATGCATATTTCTCTATATTCTCCATGAGTTAGCTAATTGGGCTAGGCACTCCTTGATATAACTAGAGTAGATTAATTATTCTCTGACTTTAGCAAAAATACACTCCTTTACCTGTTGTGAATTTCTACTGATCTTCTGGAACCTACGTATGTTCCTTTCTGTCCATATTTCCTTAATGCAAATCGCAAAGGAAATTAGGCAGATAATAGAATTAGGATGGAAAATAGGCTTTAGTCTGATAAACCATTGCAATATCTCTGTGAATTGGAATGTGCTTAGGAAACATAGACATTTATGTCTTATCCAAGACCAAATGTCTCTAGAGAGGGACACTCAAAGAACAGATGGTTCCTATTCTCTTGTCCTGAGTTACACAGGACACATATCTCAGTGGAATTTAGGAAAGCGGGCCTATCCTTTGTACTAATCTTGTTTATGGTAGTGAGTCATATGATGAATGAGGAGCTAAATAATAATAATAACATACCTTTCTCGAAGTGTTAAATTATATCGAATAAAGACCAAAGTTTTTCAATCTTTTGTGTTCCAATATATTCTTTTTCTTATAATCGATGAATTTAAATTTGCTCTAATTTATTTCACTTCATGTTACACTCACATATTGGCTTAGAATTTGAATTGCAAAGTTTTGAAATTCTAAAACATCAATTTCGAATTAGTCTCACCAAGTAACTATAAGATAACAAATGTAACATTATAAACAAATAAAGTAATGATTAATTTTCAGAAAAGTCTAACGATAGTAGACTGCCTACATTTGTTTTATTCTTTTGAAGGTGGGAGAAAAGAGAAAACTAAAAATAAAAATTCAAGTTTGAAACTCACGTAATTAACCTCTTTTGGTTAATTCTAGAAAAATAATAGGGAAATTCACTGTGGAGCCGTATGAGGTAGGAAACCCTCAAGTATGGTTCTAAAGAAAGGAAATTACTTGCCTATTCCTATTCCGACCAAAGAGAACAGGCCCTGCAAGTAACAAAAGTGGAAAATATATACCTGGATTAAGTTTATCTTTTTGACGAATAGCAATAAGCATCTTAAAATTACTGGAAGCATCCTTATAAATATTTATTTGTGAGCTTAGGAGACTTTACATCATCTCATGGGCAACAATAATTGAAATAGTTAATAATATTTTTTATTAACTTCAACTTTCTTCATAAAACTTGGTCTAAAATATACTCTAAGATTCAAAAATGCCTCAGTCATAAACAATGGAGAATAAAGTTATCTTTCTCATCTCTTATTAATAACTGTAAGACAAGATATGTATAAATAAAAAAACCTATTTTTCAAATTGTCCTTGATTGCTTTCTTTGCCATCTTTTCTTATTACTATCGACCAGTCGAAATGCCTTCACCAAAGGCTTACAAACTCGGATGACAAATTGATATTAGGACTAAAATTCAATATCTTTAAGTATAATTCTAGAAACCTCTAATCCAAGCTAGATCTATCATACAGAGATACGACTCATTTATCATTTGTAAATATTTATCTCAACTTCTTCACATTTGTCTCAACTTCTTCTTCATCATAATAAAGCATTGAAGTGATAAGAAATTGGTTACTACAAATCTTTTAATATTAGGATGACATAAATTTTTATCATTTGTGAAATTCTTTCTCATTAAGTCCATGACTTATGTACGATTGTAAATGAACTTGGTTAGCTTTTTTACTTTTGGTACAATCTCACCAATAATAGGAAAATATCTAATATCTTCTTTATATTTTAATCAGGAAAATGCAATGTGTAGTACAAGGAGTCCAATAAAAAGAATTATACCCGCTTTGCAATCTTTTTCAGTATATACAAGCATAAATTCAACCAATATAATTTCTTTATTAAATAATTATTTATTTTTTGACTTCCTAATTTATATAATAAAAGAATGCATATATAAACAATTAATCATATATATGAAACTTAAAATCAATTTGTTATATTATATTTCAATAATCCAATAAGTCATATACGCGGAAACTCTTAAATTCAAATTCAACTTAATTTAATATAATGAAATTGAAGCATAAATTAGCAATGAAGAATAACATAGATTAAAAATTTATTGAAAAGTAGTTAGCTACATAAAAATGATAATGAAGTAACAACATTATTTGGTCCTCTCTTTGACACTATTTTACCATGAGTGCTTTTCTTTATAATGAGCTTTCTATCTTTCTCTACAAACATCCTTACTCAACAATGAAATCTTCATTCTATAAGCTGATCTGGTCACCAATTAGTTTCCTCAACTATCTTGAGCTCATTACTACTTCCATCCCAACTGCTTTTCTATCCACATAGCTCTTTCAAGTATATATGAATGGGAAGGTCCATATAAAGCTCCTTCACAACCAACCTGTCACGTTCATAGTCTTTCTTCTAACTAGTACTACCATCCTTCATCTGTAACAAATGTAGAATTTGTCCAATCTTCTCCTTCGTCTCATTACTTCAGTTTCAACTTGCTATCTCCACTAAATTGGAGTTTTCTTTCCCTCTCGTAAAATCCCACTCTTTTTACTCTATTTGGAAAGGTCTATCTAGGCTCCTACTATGAACTCATTATCATAAACTTTAAACCTTGAGGCTGAAGATTTTCCCCCTTTAGGAGCCAAAATTGACAACATCTTATCCAAAGCAGTTGAGAACTTTTCTAAGTCTGACAAACAACCCTAGAAGCAGCCTATGCCTATGAGCACACTTGCATAAAAAAACCAACAACCCATCAGGAAAACATGAAAGTAGGTACAATAAGTCAAATTGGAGTATTACCCTCGATTGCATATAGTGAAGGGAAAACCATTATAGCACCAGGTATAAGTATTCTCAAAAGGGGTGTGGTGAAGTGGGAAAGCACTTTAATAGACTTCTTTTAGGACACAAGACCAGTGTTCCAAGCTATTAATGCCTAGGCCAGGCAACAGTGGAGTAACTTTGTATTAGAAGAAGTTCTCTTAAGTGAAGATAAATTCTTGATTAGATTCTCTTTTATTCACTTGGAATCAAAGGTACTGGAAAGCGGACTATGGCATTTTAACACAAAGCCAATCTTGTTACATACATGGAAACCAGGAATCAAACTTATAGACTTAAGGCAAAAGCAAACCCCTATAGGGATTGATCGCAAATTTCTATATGATAAAGTCTTAATATTTTTAACCTTTATAATTTCGCAAATGCACGGGTTGTTCACGTAGTACCTAAGTTATCAATCCCATGAGGAGGGTTAAGCTAATCCTAAAATCTAAGGCTAAACATAATTCAGAATGATTCAATATATAAAACTAAACAAGAAAATAATTTAATCACGCAAATCATTCCAATAATCAAATCCGAAAATATAATAACAAAATAGAAATTGCACAACCAACTTAAGAATCAACCTAGGAACTACTAATTGAGAGAAAGGGAGTTTTAATCGACCTTACTGAAAACCTAATTGGTTATGAAAATTATGGAATTACCAGGTCTAGATGATCCTATGGTCGAATACTCTCTCTCGAGTTATAATCTTTAACCCTAATTTATAAACTCTAATTTAAATTATGAAATTGCAACCTCTCGATTCACAATTTACCCAAAACCTAAATTAGATATGAAATTTTCTAATAACCTACCGAAAATCTATGCACTATCTGTCGTTACACAATTTTAACGGCTTGATTCAATTCTCAATCTATTAAACCACCTAACTCTCATTAGCGCAATTTAATGATATTCACTCGGTTCACCCTCTCAGTTTGTTACCGAATTATTAAGAATAGAAATTGAATCACAAATAATTCAATAAAAATGCACTCAATCAACTTTCATTAATATCATAGACAAAATTCCAAAGGTGAGTTTAGACAAATATCAACATTCAATAAAACCTATGCTTAATGACTATCCCAATTCTATACATCAATAAAATTGAAATAAAATTGAAAAATATTAATGGAACAGATTGATGGAGGCAGCAACAGCGGGAAACCTCCTGTTCCTGGAAGTACTTTATATAGGCTTCTTCTTCGTGTCTCTCTTCCTTCATCTCCTTCCTTAATCTCTTGATAAAACTCTCTAGAGTTTTAGGATGTGGCTGATGCAAAAGCTCTCTCTCTATATTCATTATGTTCTTTAAATACCTTGGCTGCCCTAGGACTTGTCTAGGGTCGAAACGGTCCTAAAAGTTTCTCGAAACTTGACGTTTTTACCTGCTTTTCGTGTCTGCTGATGCAATCCACGATCGTGGCCCTGCTTGCCATGATTGTGGCTAACGTCTACCCCTTTCTATCACGAGCGTGACCCAAGTGTCATAATGTAGCCTGAATCAGACCTTTCTGTCATGATTGTGACTAAAGTGTCACGATCGTGGCCTGGGGCATAGTGGCTCACTTGTCTCTGTCATGATCGAGGCCTATTATGTCACGATTGTGGGCCATGGTTTAAGCCCGAAAATCTCCGAAACTCCTCCGTTCTTTGTTGTTAGCCCTGAAACACTAACAAACACATCATGGTATCTTAAAAACATAACTTTTAAGCTCAAAGACTTATACTAACCCATAAAAACACTTAAACACATAAACTAACACAATTCTAACCTAAACACAGACTAAACACTCAAATTAACACTAAATACATAATAAATTTAATCCTAAAACATGATGCAAATCACAACTATCAACATCCTCACACTTAAATGTTTGCTTGTCCTCAAGCAAACGAAATAACAAACACATAATAAACACACAACATACAATGCAATAATGAGGCAATGGCTTCAACTTCATGAAATAAATTTAATCTTAAACACAGTCATACAAGTTATATCAAATCATTAACATGCAAAATGTAGCGCCCCCTTACAGCAGGGTACACACCGGGACGCCTGCAGGTCATTCCGGTACATATCCTACGATAAGGGTGAGCTACGATCAATCACTACAAACACTTCACATAGCATCATAATGAAACGTTCGTATAAAAATCCTAATGTTTTTGAAACCAAAAATTTCCTCATTTCATTTCATCAAAACCAGAAGTTTACACGTCTGTCATCTTTTACTGCCTGTACATCAATCCAAACTGTCTGTACAAAAATCCAAAAATCTAGTACAAACTGCTACATGAAAGAGGAAAAAAATAGCAAATCTATCTAGGTCATCCCAAAAGTCCCAGCTGACCGACCTATGAGCCATGACCTCTCTCGCCAACACGATCTACACGGCCAGAAAAGTCCCTCTGGAGCTAGGAGTCTACTCTCGATCCTGAAAAATACATCTTCTCTGCTCTTAGAATAAACCAAGATATCATCAATGAAGACTACCACAAATTGATCCAATTAAGGATAGAAAATATGATTCATAAGATCCATAAAGGCTACTGGAGCATTTATAAGTCTAAAAGACATCGCTAAAAGTTCATAATACCCATATCTCGTTCTAAAAGCTGTCTTAGGGACATCTGCTTCCTTTACTCTCAACTGGTAATACCCCGATTTCAGATCAATCTTAGAGAAAACACCTATACCTTTAAGTTGATAAAAAAGGTCATCTATTCTACGCAGTGGATATTTATTCTTCACAGTCACTTTATTCAATTATCTGTAATCCACACATAGCCTAAGAGACCCATCTTTTTCTTGACAAATAACACATGTGCACCCTATAGTGACACAACAGGGCATATAAAACCCTTCTCAAGAAGTTCTTACACTTATATTTTTAATTCCTTAAGTTCTGTGAGTGCCATATGGTAAGGTGCAATGGATACTGGTGCTGTAACAGGTATCATATCAATAGAAAATTCAACTTCTCTTTCTAGTGGTAACCTCGACAACTACTCAAGAAATACATCCTGGAAGTCATATACAGTTGGTATATCTTGAATTTTAGGATCATCCTTTCTAGTTTCGAGAACATAAACTAAGTAGGCTACTCAACCCTTTTTAATAAACCTTTTTGCTATTGTCGTTGATATGACATTGGAGAGAAAATTTGACCTTTCGCCAATAACTGTGATCCGATCAATATCAATTGCTCTAAGAGTGATTCTTTTAAGATGAAAATGTAACACTGTATGATGTCTAGATAGCCAGTCCATACCAAGGATTACATCAAATTCATGAAAAGGTAGTTCAATCAAATCACTAGGAAATTCATAACCTTGTATTCTTAATGGACAATTTTTGTAAACCCTATTTACCACCATACTATGACCCAAAGGATTTGTAACTAGAATATCATGTTTAAGAATGTCAACAAATAACCCCATATTTTCAGGAAATGGCATACATATATAAGAATGTATAGATCTTGGGTGTATTAATGCATGAACAGAAATGTCAAAGATAATAAAAGTATCCGCAATCACATCTGGGGCATCTTGGTTATCACAGGCCCATATAACATATGCATGAGCTGGAGTAGGGTATTAGGTCCACTCTGATGTGATCCTCTGACCACTAGCACCAGAGCTAGCTCCCTTGTTTCTACCTTTGCCCCTCAGAGTCACAAAAACTAGTCTCTTTACTTAACTAACTATTTGATACTGTCTACCAAGGCAATCTCTCTGAAAATGCTCCATAGATCCACATTGTAGGCACGCTCCTATCATCTTCCAACACTGTTTGCCAAGTTTCTTCCCACAATGCTCATATGGGGTAACTACTTCACGTTCTGACTCACTTGCTATATTAGCTATAGATGGGGCCCACTGTCCTGCCCTAACCATTGATCTTTGACTCTGTCCTAATTGACGGTAGGATGTTTGTGTTTGTGCTGGAACCTGAGACCCTAAACTCTTTCGATTCTTATTGGCTGAGAAGGATGAACTAGATTACCCCTGACTTCTCTTCTATTGTCCCCTATTTCTCCATTTCTGTTCATTAATATTAAGCTTTTCAACCCTCAAAGCTGCTTTTACCATCTCTTTATAATCCCTAATCTGCAGTGCAACAAGGAGTTTCTTAATGTCATAGTAGAGGTCTGCTTCAAATTTCTTACACTTATCTACCCCATAGGAATTAATCTCCCAGCATATATACTTAATCTATTAAACCATCTCATATTCTGATATTGTCCTATACCCCTGTTTCAAATGAAGGAATGCATGAAGTAAATCACTTGTTACTATAGAAATCACATATAATATGTAAAATACACAAGAAAGGGGGTTGAATTGTGTTAAATCGTCTAAGATATGAATCTTTAAAAACTTCTTGATTTTCTTGACAAATTCAGACAATTATAAGCTTAAACAATGCACTTGATTTGATGAGTAATGCAATAGTGAAAATTAGTATTTATTCTTCTAACAATAAGAAAATTAAAAAGGTAAGAGTTAGAGAATAAGACACCGTGATTTATACTGGTTCACCCTTAACCTTGGGCTACATCCAGTCCTCAGAGTTTGTCTGAGATTTCACTATCTCCTTCAATGTTACAAGTATTATTTCTCCACTTTCAGAGCCTCTTCAAGTCTCTTTCACAAAGTATTCTTTATCTGCTTCCTTATTCTCTTCAGGCTCTAGCCTTTATTTCTCTTGAAAAGATACTGTTTGAGTTTTCACACTCACGTTATAGATTTATTTGCTCTCTTTCTTTTTTTCTTTTCTCTCAGGATATTTTTCACAGTATAAGCACTTGAGCACATAATTTCTCTTGAGTATTTTTGTACATGCAAAAATTCTTATTGAAGTCTATGACTACGACTAATATTTATAACCTAAGTCTTCAATGGTCTTTTTGAGAAATCTGCTTGTCGAGTCTTCTAAATTATGTTATTAGTTGAGTCCTGTAATCAACTCCAACTAACTAACGTTCTTAGCACATTCTTCAATTACATTGACTTGCTTAAATTCGTATGCTTCGTCTGATGTCTTAGACTTGATCACTTTTTCTGATCTTTCTTATTCAGCTTTTACTTAAGTATCATCTTGATTTGATGATTTGTGCCACTTATATTTATCTGCGCACTTAACAAATTCATCAA
>JANIIA010000005.1:8992534-9002815 GCA_027478495.1 Erythroxylum alaternifolium | reverse complement strand
TTTTGCCGACTGTATGATGACAAATTTACATACGGGTATGTCACCGGTCGGTAAATTTAGCGACGGACTATATTAGAAGGTCGGCAACGTTTCCGTTGATTTTACCGACAGATAGCCTCTTCGGTCGGTAAGTTTACCGACGGTACGTAAAAGGTTCGTCGGTAAATTTAGCTACGGCCGAATCACCGACGTTTTCTGCTGTCGGTTTATTCCGTCGGTAATGTTATTTACTGACGGTATATTAGTTTTTTCCGTCAGTAATGGCTGTATGTAATTCACTATTTTCTTGTAGTATATGCCCAGCCCCAAAAATCCTGAAAATTCCCTAAGTGCTCAATAACGTGTTATAATTTCTTGTTAATTATTAAAAAAAGTCTTAAATTTTATATAACTTTATAATTATAATTTAAATTTTAAAAAGTGACAATTAACTATTTAAATTTTTAATTTTTCAATTATAATCTAATGTTATTATCTCTATTAACAGAGTTGACGTGGTAAGGTAAACGTAAGATGTAATTTAATAAAATTAAATTAAACAACAAAAATCCTAACCTATCCTTCTCTCTTTTGCCACCTGCCCAAAATCTTAAGTTAATTGATTTTTCATCTTATTGAAGGTAATTTTGAACGTGTAGTTAAAGTCTCTCGTTTTTTTTCGCTCACTGACTGTAAACACAGTCTCAATTTTCTTTCCTTTGAAAATTTTTTATTTTCTTTTCTCTTACTAACTTATTTTCTCTCTTTAAAAAGTTCTCCGCTTATAATGACTACCAAATTTTCCACCAACCCTCTACAGCTCACGGTGAAATAGGCAGCGTCAAAATCATTACCGCAACAATAATAAAATGTTACTTTGTATCCCTATTCTAAGATATTCCATAAGTAATATGTTAATTAACTACCACAAAAGTCGTAGCTGATGTGGAATGGAAAGGGCTCGTGGACGGACACCGAAGAAAGCTAAGAAAGTGGGTACTACACCTGAGGGAGAAATAGACCACCAAATGTGAAACCAACAACATTGTCAGTTACCTTTTAAGTTAAAACGATGCAAAAAGAAGAGGGACTTAGGCTTTTGTAATTTTTATTTATTGTTGTTTAATTTTATTTAACTATTTTAATTAATAATAATTAATTACAATTTATAAAATTATGACATATAAATTCATAATACTTGGCATCTTACCTGTTATCAAATACGTCTGATATGGCTTGCCATGTCAACTTCGTTAATAGAGATACCAACTTTAAATTATATTTAAGAAAAATTGAAAATTTCAGTACATAATTAATTGTCGCTTAGAAAAGTTTAAACTATAACTAAAAAAATAAAAAAAGTTTAAGGGTTTTTTTAATTAACCCTAATTTGTGAAGAGTTATCTGTTTTTTGTCTTATGTAGCAAGGTAATTGCAAACTATACCAATTAGAAAACCATGAAAATGAGTATCTCAACCAATGAAAATCAAATTGGCTAGAAGCATTAGTTGTTGGATGAAGAATCCAATAAATACTTTTACAATCTACTCTCATATTCGGCCATAACTGCAAAACCGGGCTGAATCAGGTTACAGTGTCCGAAAAGCCACAGGCTCAAGCAGTCGGATGGACTCGTACAAACCCACAAACAAGCTAGCTCTAAAGGACTATCGGTGCCCCAAAGCTGTACTAGGATGGAAGTTGCTGTAGGGAAATACTTAGCTCCATATTATATAATTACAGGCAGCTAGTGGGCTGAAGCAGACCTGAAGCACTTCCATCCGCGTTGCTACAGGAAGCAGTAGCTGCTCGATTGTTGTAACTCAGCTTTACATCATTCATTTTGATTTTCGTACATGGATTCTTTTTGCTACAGTCAAATTTCACTGCAACTTGCGTTGCTGATGTTCCATGGATGTCTTGGTATGTCACATCGCTAATCTTGACACCAGAATCCTGAACCAAAGATTATCCATCAGATAAACTTTTCCCATTATCTACTCAGTTACTCTTTATGTATGGAAAAAGGGTTATGAGCAATTACCTGGCCAGGACAATTTTTATTATCAGGGCAGTAATTCTGATCGATTATAACCGGATTTTGGACATTGGTCATTAAAAGATGTTGGAACAGAACTTTATTCACAAACCCATTGCTGGGTCTCCCCCAAGATTTGATTCTCACCCCGTTCTGAGTGCCAGTGAATCTAACGGTTTTAACTGTCACATTTTGTACGCCAGGTTCTTGCCGGTCCTTGCCTAGACTTCCTATGCTGAAATTATTTATTGGTTTCACATAGCAACAACGTATTGGAAAGTTTAAAGAAGCACCTTATTTATGACATAAATCAGCAACATAAGATAAAATATTTGTTGTTTAATTACCTGATTCCGTGGCCAGGACCACAGGAAACGTTTTCAATCCACAAATTGGCTGTGCCAGGACCAATGGAGACACAGTCGTCTCCGGTTCCAATCTTAGAGTTGAGGATTGTCACACTGGTCGACAGTTGCACATGGATGCCGTCGGTGTTTGGGCTGTCGCCGGACGCCAAGATCCTAACCCCTTGCACCTTAACATTGCGGCAACCATTGATGACAATGTGGAACATTTGGCTGTTGAGCGATGTCAATCCACTGAGTATGATGTTGTTGGAATTGGAAACGCTTAGTGACTGCACGCACACGCACACAAACAACCAGAATTAGTACAGTTAACTCTTTATTAACCTCCAACTGTACTAAGAATAAGCTTCCATGACATTTGTTAGGTTCCAAATCTTAAGGAAACTTGGAGAATTTAACTATTTTGGTTACTTGGATATCCAAGAGTATAAAACATATCCCTAATTAGATATACGTATAATCCAAGCTGTTGATGACATTAGTTAATTAATTATAGAAAAGGTGAACCGTTTAGTACTCTAAAACCAACTGAAAGTAACATTACAAGAATCACATTAGAAGGCAAAAGTGCCAGAGTTCGGTTATTATATCAGTTACTCAGAATGAGTAAAGCAAAGAAAGTGATCAGATTGCGACTTGGTAAGAGCAGTCACCTTCACATTTTATCTAACTGGGACTAACCAAATGCAGCTTAATTCACGTTATCGACAAGAAAGGAACAATGCGTGTGGAATCAGCATTTGCAAAAGCGATTTCACGTACCGTGGCACCAAGAGGACATTTCTTATTAGAGGCTTTACAAGACCACAAGCCATTGCCTTGACCATCAAGTGTACCACCGGACACCGTAACACCATCGACGTGCCTAAAGATGAGCCAGTTTTCAGCATTTCCGATAAGCCAATAGTCAGATGGAGCCACGAGAGTGCCATCTATACGTAGAATGATAGCATTGTTCTTGCATGGACCTTCAAAAGCCGTCGTTTTCCCAAGAAAAAACCTTCCATGTGGGACGTAGACGGTGGCAGTGCTTGTGGAGGCACAAGCCCTGGACCACGCAGCCAAAAATGCCTTGGTTGAGTCAGTTTTTCCGTCTGATTTGGCTCCGTAGCTCGTGACATCGTATTTCGCTGCATTTGCTAGCAAAGATGATGAAGAGAAAATGAAGAGAAGTGCAAGACCAAAAGCATTCATTAATTGATTATGATTAGCCATAATTCCACGGACGAAATTAAGAAGGTGAAGAGGACTATAATTGTAGGAAAGGGTTGTAATTGGAAAGTTGAAGCGAGTTGAAACTCTTTGAGCTTTCATGCGTATTTATAAGAAGTTAGGACACACATTCCCATTGCTATGCACACATCAAAAGCAAGCAGCGCCCAACGTTTATGAAATATAAGTACTCGGTACATTCACATTGTGATGGAAGCAAATCAATGAATAATTATCAGTTTTAGTTTCTAACAATCGCAGTGCATGTGACTTCACGTGGGACTAATTGTAAGCATATACGTAAAACCCACCATAGTCACCTTCTCTTTCTTAATTTCCTTTTAACTCGCTTTCTAAGTCTCGTGTATATAGTTCATTGACAGCATTTTCCAAGCACGTAGATCACTCTCCAGCCTCCATCTGTTGCATTTCATCCCCAAATCAATGATTAGTTATTGTCACTTTTCTTATTAAATTGTTGTACAAAGGGTTCATTTGTAGCCATATTTGCGTAACCGAAAGGATACGGTGGTTGCTGAGGTATACAATGAAGAAACGGCCTTTTCTTATTACGATTACCTTACAATTTTTCTATTCATAATCATTTACACATTAGAAATCCTTTAAACTTGAAATTCTAATAAAATGAAATATGTTTTTTTTTACAGTTTATTCTACCCATTTACGATAAAAAAAATCTAAAAATTTTTATATAAAATTGATAAGAAGGCTCTTTGAATTTGTGTAAATTAAAAATTAAAAATTATATCTTTTGAATAATCATAATTGAATCTATAGTGATGTTAATTTAATGATTTTAAAGCTTAATCAGCTGCCCCTTACTTGGTCGCAGTGCTGCTTTGTTGCAGTGTTAGTTCCCTAATCCTCTCTCTAATTGTTCCATGTACTGAAACTAATTAATTCAATCTTGCAATTAGCTTCTTAATCAAACGTCACCGCTCAATCAATTGGTTTGCACTTCAAGCTTGACCTACTTCTTTAGTGGATTAGCCTAATGTTACTGCCACAATGCACTTATACACATTGGATAGTAACAAGATTTAGATTTAGTCTGCATTCAAGCTAAAACCGTTTCAATGATAATTAAAGCACAAATATAATTGGTATCATATATGCACGATGTGTAAGTCAACCACAGGATTGCAGTAAATCAGCATCCATATATATATATATGCTAATCATTCATAAGCATGTTCGCTTATCCGTTCTCTCAATTAATTACTCGAGAATTAATCAAGGGTCCAAGGGATACGTACACATTCCAGTACCTTTCTGGTACCATTAACGAAGTTCATGTATTTAACTAACGTGTTAGTGTCAAAAGGAATAATTAATAACTAATCTCGTAAGTCAACAGGATGAGGAGATGGTGGAGGGCGACCCTAGCAGTTTCAACTTTCAGTAATAATTAATGTTTAATTAATGTTTCTTCTTGGCCAAGAACATGTAATATAGATAAAAACAACTAATACTGAAAGAAGTAATTAGGTCCAATTTCATGTGAGCAGCAATCTTAGAGCTCTATTAGCAAGTAGTTAATAATAAATTAAAATCCATCTTATATGAATTATTGATGATGGTGGTTTAACTCTAAGCATCTATAAGTTCGAACTTGACATTAATTCCATATGCTCTCTCTCTCTCTTCATAATGACTTTTGAAAACAAATGATGAACTTGATCTTCAATACCAAAAACAATGGTATATGTATATAAAAGAAACTTACGTATTTTCCATTAATTATAGAGAATCATACATACATTTAAAATTCTATTAGTAATCCCAAGTACAAACTAGTATTGCTATTTTCTTTTTTTCTCTTTATCTTTGTGCAATTATTTGTTTGTGCCTCAAGCCTCTAATTAAGACCATGAGGAGAAATAATAGTGAAATCGTACAATTAAAGAACATGGTATGCTTGTATTATCCACCATAGATAAGCTAAGTAAAAGAAGAAAGGTCTAGTCAGAGGGTCCTCAGAGACAGCTACCAGGCTGAACGGTACCAGATGCACTTCCATCAGCATTCTTACAGGATGAATCAGCAGGTTGATTCCTGTAAGTGAGCATTACATCTTGCAATCTAAGGCCAGTGCATGGATACTTGGTACTACAATCAAACTTCACAGCAATTTCTGTTGCAGATGTTCCGTGGATGTCTTGGTATGTCACATCACTTATTTTAATTCCAGAAGTCTGCTCAATGAACACACAAGAATTGTCACATCACGTAAGTAACTAAAATTAATGACACTTAATAAGGTTTTTAATTGAGCAGTATTTAAGGTTGCCTACCTGACCAGGGCAATTTTTGTTGTTGGGGCAGTAGTTTTGGTCTATAATAATGGGATTTTGAACATTGTTCATGAGAATATGTTGGAAAACTATATTCCTAACAAAACCACTGCTTGGTCTCCCCCAAGACTTGATTCTTGCCCCGTTTTGAGTACCGATAAATGTAACTGTTTTAACTGTCACATTTTGTACACCAGCCTCCTTAAGTTCCCTTCCCAAACTCCCAATGCTGCATCAACCACACACCCTTAATTAGCCCCATATTAGTACAATACTTACGTAAAAGAAAAAAAAGATTGTCTTTATTTTCTTATTTACCTGATGGCATGTCCAGGTCCACATGCAACATTTTCAATCCAAAGGTTTGTGGTACCGGGACCTATTGAGACACAATCATCGCCAGTTCCAATTTTGGAGTTCACGATTGTGACATCGGTCGACATTTGAACGTGAATCCCGTCTGTGTTTGGGCTATTGCCAGCGGCAGATACCTTCACGCCTTGAATTTTAACTTGGTGGCAATTGTTGATTACTATGTGGAACAACTGGCTATTTACAGATGCTAATCCACTTATAAAAATGTTGTTTGAATTGAAGAATTCTAGAGCCTGCACTTGAGAAAGAAACAGTTTCAGTTATGTGTATGCAATTGAATTTCTCCATAGAAGTATACAGTGAGCAAATATATATATATATATATATACACAAATCTAATACATCAAATTTTATGCATTTTCACAGACCGTGGCGCCAAAGGGACAATTCTTGCCAGAAGCCTTACATGCCCATAAACCAGCTCCTTGTCCGTCGAGTACTCCACCAGAGAGAGTAACACCATTAACCTGCTCAAACATAACCCAGTTCCCAATAGTTCCTATAACCTGATAGTTTGATGGAGCCACAAGAGTGCCATCTATACGAATAACGACAGCATTGTTCCTGCATGGACCCTGAAACCTCACACTCCGCAGCAAGAATTTGCCAGCCGGCACATAAATGTTCGCTGGACTACGAGAGCTGCAAGCTTGGTTCCAAACTTCAAGAAAAGCCTTGGTTGAGTCTGTTGTACCATCAGGTTTAGCCCCATAACTCAGCACATTATACTGAGATGCAGTTGCTAATGAAATAAAACAAAAGATGTTGATAAGTGTAAGGACTGAACAAGAGTTTTTCGAGCTTTGCATATCGTGCTGTGTTAGTGTAAGTAAAAGAGAGATAGCAGAACAAGATAATAAGAGGGCTCAACAGAGGTTGGGAACTGGAAGAATGTGTTGCTGCAAGTTTAGAGCCTCCTAAGGGGTACTTATATCCTCTGAGATAGTGGAATTACTGTTTATAGTTGGATATCAACCATTAAAGGCATAGCTGCGCCTGCGCCGAAATGTAACGTGGGTTACTTGAGTTTTTGATGTATCAGTTCTTTCTTTTATTAGAAATTGTCCATTTTTTTGCAATTTGGATATATATATATATCTATATATATCAATGTCTTACATTTACTGTTTGTGCTATGCTATCTATATATATATCAATGTCTTACATTTACTGTTTGTGCTATGCTATCTTTTTCTTTCTCGACATCATTACTGTTCAATCTCTAAGTAATCTCCAATATGGCTCCGACATTTACGTTTTTTCTTTAACATTTCACACTGCTTTATTCTAACAACATTCTTGGATAGGACTACATGCACGTACGTAGTTTGCTTGAATTCTTAGGTATGGACGAAGTTAGTTAACAAATCATTAAGAAACTCAAGGATAAAAAGAGCAATTCGCCGTTAACGGGACACGGCAATCATGCATGATACGGAAAGTCGCCAGCTTCCCCCCACAACCTGTAGGAATTTTTCTTTTCTTGTTAAGATATGTTAATCTTGTTTGCTTAAGCAACAAGATCAATGCTTTTGCTTCCTAAAACCCTTTTTTACATATTTTTTGTATATTTGTCTGTTATAGATCCATTATTTTTAATTATGTCTTCCGTCATCTCAACTACATTCTGTAACTTAAATGAATCAACCTTCGTTTTGCGCCACAAGATATAGGTTTATTTTCTTTATGTCTATCCATCGAAGTTGAACATATAATATGCATGAAAATGTTACGTGGTTCTAGGGCTTGAAGAATGGGCATCTATAGAGCTTCATTTTCTTTGTCCAACCTCTGTAGATATGGAAGAAAAAGTTCTTACGTCGAAGCAGCCGAGAGAAATAAAAGAAACTTCACTGCAACTATTTCTGTCTTATCCAATAGTGCATGGAGGGGACGATTTTAAGTTGAATCTACCACCTTGGGCTTGTTGTTGTTAACTTCTATCCTATGTGCGTGTATGTATCCTAAGACGAAAGGATGGGGATGGGCTTAACTCGCTTTAAAACATTATAGGCCAACAACCAATATGTGGAAGACAAGTAACATATGTGCAGTAACTCTGATAAGACATGCCACTGATCATTTAAGAATTTTCACTTGCCACTAATAATTAAATTCCTCTAGCTATGCACCAAGTTTTTAAATTACAAACTGTAATTACATTTACAGTCTTAATAATATACTTATGGTTCAAATTCTTACGATAATTTATCATAATTACGGTAATAATATTAGAAATATTCAAATAATTTGTAATTTAAAATTAGGTGAATTTTTACATTTGTATTATTATTATACGTGTTGATTAATAGGTGATATGTTTATAAGAATAATATTAAGTACTATTGAACCTTCTCATACTTTACATTTCAGTAAAACTTTTACTAAGTGTTATTGTCATAGTTTAGCACCAGTATTGCAGCATTAATTATTGACATTATGATTAGTTAATGTTAATTAATGATGTTCATGTAGACTGAGGACATCGTAGGGATTTTTTACATTATAATTCCTAAAAGGCCAAATAGATAGAAGTTTCCTTTGCTCCCTTCCAGAAAAAACTTGCAGATATTGAGCTTGTTTACTGATTAAATAAATTAACCGGTTGACTATATTAAAGAGCTATTGATGTTATTTGATAATTTGGTTAATTAGCTAATTTAAAACAATAAGCTGAAAATAGAAAAGCTGGTATGTTGGATTATTTTGCTCTAACAGCCAACATTTAGGAATGAAAATACAATGATGCACTTTGAATTTAATGGGTATTATATGTATATGTAAGAGCTTTGTATAAATCATCAACAACTCACCTTTTTTTTCCCCTTCACAAGCTTTTTTTCTATTAAAGAAATTTGGAACAACAACATTTTTCAAACAAAAAATTCTTAGTAAAAAAATAAAACTCATATATATATTTAAAATAGCACAATATTTATTTATTTATATACATAAGAATAAGCGAATAATAATATGAAATAAAGATAAAACATCCACAATTTCACTAAATTTGGACACTAAAATTAAAAAGATAAATTATAAACTTATAACGAATTTGAATCAACTTTAAAAGCATATTTCTTGAATAAATACAAAGTAAATTTAGAATAAGTTAAACTTAAGTTTATTTAAATTAGATTGATTTTTTAAACAACAAGCTAATTTTACAAGGTTTATAACATATATTAATCGATAAGGAATAGTATTTTCTTCACTATAATATTTTGTACGTGTAAAATTTAAATAATAGTATATTAGAATTTAAATATATCTTGATATTTCACTTCTTAAACAAATACATATGCATATATATCAACTATGGTTATTTTATATTCCTTTTCCCACCAGTTATAATGAAATAAGATATTTTTAAGTCGTGCCCTCGTAACTTATTTCATACATAAACAACTAATACTAGTCCGCTACTTTTACCAAACATTTTTAATAAATAGTTGATGTTATCAACTGATCAAATCAATTGATATAATTATCCACTATTAGCTAGCAGATGATAGAATTAGCTTACAGCTAATACAATCTGCTGATTGCCAAACAGACATATTGTCTACGATAGAATTAGTTAATGTAGATATTGTCTAAATTAGAATTAGTTAATCTTTTGCAATGAAGAAGTGTAATTAGAGCCTCTAAACAGAAGAATTCGCGGCATTAACAGCCATAAGGTAGATTACTTCTGAACACTAAACGCTTTCCTCTACCACTGAACAATAAGACTCATTAGTTATATGCATTTGGATTAGTGATGACCTGTGTTTTAGCTAATTAACGAATACAATTCCTGGCATACCTTGGCCGATGATGCATTCTGTCATCAACGTGAACTTCTTTTCTTCAACAAGAAGCGCATGTTTCTAAGACATGTACTATTCTTGTACACAAGGAATTAATGTTTTGAAGTGGGAATAGGTTGTGCTCCTTAATGCAGGCCACCTTGTTTCATGTTTTCCCTGTTTTACGCAAGTGTTGTGTTCC
>JANIIA010000005.1:8976482-8988813 GCA_027478495.1 Erythroxylum alaternifolium | reverse complement strand
ACGAAAACTAGAAAATAAACTTCCACTACCAATTTCAAAATTTAACCTTTCTCTTCTATTTCTCTCATGTTGATATTCATCAAGCAATGTTTTCATTTGCCACTTCACATCACTACTTACTTGTTTACAGGGTTCTACATCTCCTTTAACCTCAGCTAAATGCTTTTTTAATCGAGTGATTCCTCCACCTTTCAAATGCTTGGTACAAAACAAGCAAATTGTATGATTTTTCTGGCTTGGGACTAATGCAGCATGAGCCCAAGCTGGATCATTCTGTCTTCTTGAAGTAGTCTGATCAGGAGTAGTTGAGCTTCCTTCCATTTATCTATATCAAAAATACAAAGATGTTAGTTTTATCAACAAAATTAGTAATGATATATAAAGAACCTCCAAACCATTAGCACATAGTTTTTTTTACTAATTGTCCTAAGTCTTATAATAATTAAGATGAATTAAAAAGATTAGGGATAATAAATTATTTCATTGTAAATTTAGATAAAACTATTAGAATAAAATTGAAATTTAAAAATTAGTATATACATTAAACATTGCAATTAATAATGACTTACGCTTTAACGTCTATGACTTGAAGAAGAAGAGGAAGAAAAGTAACATTTGTTTTCTTTTACAACCCTTCCATACACATTTGTATTCGATGAAGACGGTACTTGTTATCATACAATAGGGGTGAATATAAAAATCCCCAAAAGGCATTATTTGAACAAGACTAGCAAAGTCACTAAATATCAAATTAAGCCTCTTACTTATATTTATAAAATAAAATGTAAATTGGCCCTGTAATAGGAATTACATTTTCTTCAATAAGTTTGTTTCTTTTAGATGCAAGCATTGAAAGGTTCTTTTCGTTTCAATTTAAAGCATGCACCTACAAACTTCTATTACTTTTTGTTTCCATTACAATTAACCACAATACATTGCAATATATAATTTTAAATTTTTCATGAACCAAACAATTAACAAATGAACTAAATACCAAATACCAAATTTCATTACCAAATACCAATACCAAACTCATTTTCATTACCAAATACAAACTCATTTTTATTACCAAATACCAACCCATTTTTATTACCAAATATCAATACCAAACTCATTTTCATTACCAAATACCAACTCATTACTAAAGCCAAACCCATTTTAAATTTTTAATTACCAAATCTCATCCATGATCCAACCAAACTAATACCAAACATAAATTTTATGTTTTCATTTTTTCATTACCAAAACGCAAAACCATAATTCAAGTTCCAACCAAACCAATAATCAACCACAAATTTCACATTTTTTTTACAATTTACCAACTTCCTCCAACACAAACAATTTACCACAATTCACCAAATCGGTCTCAATTCAATTCTCAAACACAAGCTTCATCACATTCACACCGTCACCAACTTCAAACCATCTCAATTACAAACCATCTTCAAACCATCACAATCTCAGTCGCAACTCACAAGTCACAGCACAAACACAAAGTCACAAAAATTATCAGAAAAAAAACCTACCCAACAATTATCAAAAATTTTCACAATAGGTGTCGAGATCCGTCGGATGTGGCCATCACCGTCTTGGTGTTGGTGGTCGTCAGAGATGGTGGCTGATGGCGACAGGCGGAGGCTTGAAGACTGGAGCAGGCAACCAGCGACAAAGGAAGGCGTGGAGCGAGCGAGGTGGCGACAACCGGAAGTGAAGATGTCTCATGGTGGAGGAGCAGTCGAGGACCATCGAAGAGTGCCGCCAACCGTCGGGAGTGGATGAGAGAACGGTGACAACAGCGAGAGTCGAGAGGAGAGGATGAGTTGGTGCTGGAGGAGCGAGTGAGAGACGGTGAGAGAGAAAAATCAAAAGACTGAGACTTGAGATGAGAGGCAGCGGTGACGGTGAGAGCGAGAGACGAAGAGAGAAGAGAAGCAGAGGCGATAGCCAGATCTGGATTCAGGTGGAGGGGGGGCGCGGGTAAATTAGGGTTCTTTTTTAATTTTTGTCCTCAAATTTTGAGGAATTGCGGTACCGGCCCGGTACCGTCTGGTATCATGGGTACTGATTGGTATCGACTGATAAGGCCCAATACCGACTGGTACCTTAAACATGGATACCATTTTGATTTCCGACCGGTACGGTACCGTCTAGCCGGTATCTGCCAGTACGGAACGGTACCCGTAACCGTGACCAGCGGATAAATATAGCTGATTTGACCAGCGGATACATCATTTGTTTATTTAAAGATGTTTGACAAAATTAGTTGTTTATGTATAAAATGATTTACGATCGTATGATTTAAAAAAATTATAAAGACACGAGTATTAACTGTTTATATCTTAGTATTTCTTTGAATATTCTTAAAAGAATTTAGATAGAGCAAAGAAGTCAACATCATCACTTTCTCCTATATCTTCTGTCAAGTCTTAAGAACTTCGAAAGTCCTCTCAATACAACTTCTCAATAATGAATGAGCTAAATTTAAAACTTCTCGAGATTCTCTTGAATTTGCGTCACGAATGGCCAACTGAAGAACTTAAAATATCACTAAAATGCTATTTAAAATAAGCTTGAAAATGTGGTCAATCGGATCACACTAGAAGTTTTTTCTCGAATGTAACACCAACGAGTTTAATATGAAATTGAATTTATAAAAGTGATATTAATTTACTTTCTAATTTAAGGAAATATAATTTTTTGTTATTTTAATTTTAATTTTTTAAAATTTCAAAAATGAAACTATATTTTTAATATATTAAATTAAAATAAAATAATTTTGAAAAATATTTATATTAATCTCTTAAAATTTAAACTTAGATAAAAATAATTTATTTAAATTTGACTTATTAATTTTAAATTAAATTGAATGAAATTAAACACAATATATATGTGATAATAATATTATATACTAAATATTGATATAAAAGGCATCTAAATATTTGGTCTATACAAAAATAATTAATGTAATATAATTAGAGATAACAAATTTAAAAGTATTTAATTTTTTGTAAATTTTAATTTAATATTAAATATTTTTAATTTTTGATTTAATGAGTAAGTTTTTAAATTTTGTATAAATTAAATCAAATTTATATCTATATCTTTATCTTTATCTTTGTCTTTTTTAAATTTATATCTGTATCTTTATCTTTGGATTTATCTCTATCTATTTCTATTTCTTTTAGTAATTTGTAATAATTTTTGAAAATAATTATCTTTTAGTTCCTTAATTTTTTAACCGCTAGAGAAAAAAACTCATGTAATAACGTTTTCAAAATCAACGGACTGAGTTCAATCATCTAACCCAATCAATTGTTTACTAAACAAAATTATCAACGATTTGACATATGCAACCAACTAAAACCTTTCAATATGCAAAAAAAAAAAAAGAAAACTGATAAGTCATTTACAAACAAACTCTATATCCTTTACCTTAAAACGAAAAATGGCCGTCCATCTGTAGTAATTACAACCGAAGTTAATCATCGGCTAAGTATAGCGGTTAAGCAGAGGATAACGCCGATTTCTTCTCCGTTATCCACTCGCCTACACACGTTCTAGCCCACTTCTTTTTCCTTTTCCACGTTTGGCCCTCCAAGTTATCGGAAACTACATCGATGCCGATATTGTTCGTGCATCAAATTTTGTTTAAAGAAAAAAAAATGTTTTTAAAGTTTGTGGTAGAATTCAAATGTTAGACACACTACGCTATCACAAACTTCTATCAAAAATTTATATCATAATGCTTTACGTGATAGTCATAAATACTTTATTTTTTGACATATCAAAGCAAAATTGTTATGTTAAAAGTAGGAATAACAAATTTTAACGTATTTAATTTTTTAGAATTTTTTAATTTAATACTTAAAATTTTTAAATTTTTAAATAAAGTGATCAAGTTTTTTATAATCTTATCAATTTAGTTAAAAATGTTAGTTTTGTTAATATTTTATTAATTTAACTAATATAATCTTATTCATAGCATGTAAATATCTATTAAAAAATTAATTGTTAACTAATCATTTACCTAGATTAAAACAATCAACTTATAACCTCTTTCACGCATTGACTTGAGCGTTTTAGTTCACGTAAATAATTACTTAGTAATTAATTTATACTTATATGTTGTGGACAAAAAGAAAATGAGCAAAAATACTAACAAAATTAATATTTTGAATTGAATTATTAAATTTACAAAAAAATAGTCAATTAATAAAAAATTATAAAATTTTAGACACAAAATTGAAAAAATGCCAAAGGATGAACCACTTTGCAACCTTAAAATGCATGTCTGTGTTAAATTTAATGCATTAAAAGGGAAAAGACTAATAAGATTTGAACCTAAATCATTTCAAGTTGGAGAGTTGGAGTTCTGGCTTCCGTACAGTTAAAGTTGTTTTTTAAATTAAAAAATTGGATTAATAGATAAGAGATTAAGATCAGCAACGTTAGAAGAAATATAGTATTCTTCTTAGTCTCCTACAACAAAAACAATAACACACTACATAATACACAATACACAATACACAATACAAATTAATCCAATTAAAACAACGACATAGAAAACACCGTTGCTTATCAAAGGCAAGTTGATGGTAAAAGAGGTAAAAGACCCCTCTCATTTGCATATCTAAGATGCTAGTGCTTCAAAATTAGGACTAAGAGAATAGAGGTAATACAGATGCTTCCCAGCGTGCTTCCATCATCATATTGACAATATGACAACCCAACTCCTTAAAAAAGACAATATTTGTTCACAAAACAAATCAACTAAAAACAACATTTATAATTCATCTCCATAGAAATATTGGCTAGACGTTGCATGCCAAGACACATTTTCTTATTTAATAGGGTCGTTTAATCCCCTATTGTTAGTGTTTGGAATTTTTCTTTCTCTTCCTGGTAGATTTCCTCTTTACAGTTTTTACCAACACATAAAAATCTCCTGGAATGTCAGGGATTTAGTCTGCAGCTGATGGAGAGTCACAATCCTCTGCTGTCAAATCTAGATTGCTTTCTCGAGGAGAACCTATTTTCTATTCTACATTTTGAGAGATGATATTCCTAGTCCCCCTACTTGTCACTCCATAATCACTGGAATGTACCATTGTTGTCTGTTCTTCATTCTCCATCCTAGCTTTAGGATTCTCATTTTGGCCAACAGTTGCTAATGGAATCTAACATGTTGGCCCAATCCATCTAACATTGCTCTAAATATTGCGAGGTGAAGTTGTAATTAATTCAAAGAGAATAGGGTTTATAGAATATGAGTTTGATTGATTTAATGATTTACAATGAATATCTATCAAACTAACTAATATTATCTATTCTACAACAAGTTATTGTTATCTACAATTGACTGAGTCTATGGTTTCCCTAACAAACTAACTAATAGTATCTATTCTATAGCAAGTCATTGTTATCTACAATTGACTGAGTCTATGGTTTCCTATTACGCTCCCGTAAGAGCATGTCTCTATGGAGGACATGCATCTTGGATCTCAATGTTACATGTCACAGTGAAGGCAACAATTTGGTAAGGGCATCTACTATTTGATCATATGTTGAAATGTGTGTGACATGTAACTTGCCATCCTGAACTAATTGTCTGACGAAATGGTAATCCAATGTAATAGGTTTCATCCGAGTATGAAAAACTGGATTTTTATATAGATAAATGGCTCCAAGATTGTTGCAGAATAAGGTCGGAGCACCTTTGAATGGAAGATGAAGTTCTGACAACAAGTTGTGTAACCATTGTAGTTCCGCTGCAGTCGTCACAACAAATTGATATTCTACTTCCATCGAGGATCGTGCAACTGTTCGTTGCAGTCGAGAATGCCAGAGACTGGGGTTGCCTCCAAAGTAAACGATATAAGAGGATGTTGAAGTTTTATCATCTGAGTTACCAGCTCAATCAGCTTCACTATAGGCATGTAGTGGTAATGGTATATCACCGAAAACCTGAAAAGCCAGTCGTTTTGATTTGCAAAGTTGAAGACCAAAATTGAGAGTCCCCTTAAGGTACCGATAAACCCGTTTTAGTTGTTGCAGATGCATAACAGTGGGCGTATATGAAAATTGAGTGAGTTTGTTAACCGTAAATGCCACATCAGGACGTGTGTGCACAATATATTGTAGAGAACTAATCATTTATTTGTAAACAGACATATCCGTTGGAGCAGTACCATCATCAAGACGTAGAACCGTCGAAGTACATAATGGAGTAGATGAGGATTTAGCTTCTGACATACCAAATTGATCAAGAATATCCCGTATGTATTTATTCTGAGACAGAAACAAACCCGCAGATGTATGAATTATTTCAATCCCAAGAAAATAACTCAAGAAGCCCAGTTGTTTTAGCGAAAAGGCCATAGACAATGCATCAATAAACTTCATCAAAAAGGATACAGAGTTTCCCGTCAACAATAGATCATCCACATAAACCAGAAAATATGCCACAATTCCATTTACATTGTACATGAATAAAGATGGATCACTAATACTATCACGAAAGCCAAATGAAATAACGAACTGTTTGAGAGCATCATATTATGCTCGTAGAGCCTGTTGTAATCCATAAATTGCTTTCTGCAATTTGCAAACATAATGCAGATGATCAGGATGGATAAATCTCGGTGGTTGTTTCATGTAAACTTCTTCCCTTAATTCTCCCTGTAAGAATGCATTATTGACGTCCATTTGATGCATCGACCAACCATGGGCAAGAGCAATCGTAAAAATTATCTTGATTGTTTGTGGTTTAATAACCGGTGCAAACGTTTCATGAAAATTTAGGCCATAAGTTTGAGTGAACCTTTTTGCAATAAGACAAGATTTATACCGAGCAACCATTCCATCTAGGTTCTGTTTAATCCAATATAGCCACTTGTTACCCACCACATTAACACCAGGAGGGACCAATAATAAATCCCACGTATCATTGTTAACTAACGCATCAAATTCTACATTCATAGAAGCTCGCCATTGTGGATCTTTTATAGCCTGCGACACACACAAAGGTTCAAGATTAGTTGGTAATGGATTTTTGCTAACTTGATACATACGCTTGGGTTTATCGATGTTGTTCTTGGCTCGTGTTATCATGGGATATGTATTTGTCTGAACATAGACGTTGAGGGGTGCGTCTGGTAGAGCTATCGTGGTTGTTGAAGCAAGTGAAGCACTGTGCGAGGGAGGTGCAGACACCGTAAAGCCATCTGTATCACCATTGAGAGTCAAAGGGGCTATAGAAGAGTGTAGGTTAGCATCAGGTTCAGTGGGTGCAAAACCATGGCCAGGGGGAAGAAGGGTTAGGTTAGGGGAGAGTAGTAGTGTCGGTAAGTGGATATTAGCTGCGGTGGAGACAGGTTATGCCGTTGCAGCGACAAGGGTCAGATATGGAAAGTTATTTTCTTAAAATGTAACTTGTCTAGAGGTGTAGGTTGTTCTAGTGATCGGATCATGGCATAGGTAGGCATATTGAGAGTGTGAATATCCAATGAACACATAAGGAGTTAATCGAGGCTCTAACTTGTTATATGTATATGGTTGTAACCAAGGAAAACAAAAGCATCCAAATGAATGCAAGTGATGGTAGTTTGCGGAAGACTTATGAAGAAGTTCGTACGGGGATTTCATGTTGAGGAGAGGAGTGGGTAATCGGTTTATGAGGTAGGTAGCAGTTTGAAAAGCATGCAACCAAAAGGTTGACGATAAATGTGCTTGATGGAGAAAGGCACGACCAGTTTCGACAATATGTCGATGACGACATTCAACCATGCCATTAAATTCTGGCATGTGAGGAGGCATGGTGTTGTGAGTAATGCAATGTTGACTTAAGTATGATTTAAGAGCTACGTATTCACCACCATTGTCATTATACAATGACACAAATTTGGTGTTAAAGTAGTATTCGACGAGTGTTTTGAATGAAAAAAAAATGGACGAAACATCCGATTTAGTTCATTGTGGAAAAAGCTAGTGATATTTTGTGAAATGATCAATAAAATAACGTAAAAATGATGCCCACCAGTAGAAATGACCAGAGCAAGGCTCCAAACATCAGTAAAAATGAACTCAAACGGTCGACTACTACGTAAATGTTTATTCGAAAAGGATAATTTATGGCTTTTAGCATATGCACAGGAGACACACGGACTAGACGATGTCTTATTTATTACTAAAGAAAAAATTTATTTAAATGTTGCAAAACTAAGCTAGATGGGTGACCTAGTATGTGGTGCCAGTTACGGGACAAAAGGTGTTAGGTAATATTAGGAACAGGTACTTCCTTCAGAAAGGAGATGTAATACAGATCATTGGCGCACTTGCCTTGCATCAGAACCTCCCTCGACATAGCATCCTTCACTTGAAAATGAGTAGAAAAGAATTCAATAGAAACATGGTTAGTGGTGCAAAGTCTAGATACAGACAGTAAATTGTGTTTAAGTGTAGGAACATGAAGCATTTTGGTTAACGATAAAGGTTTAGCATGTGTGGGAAGTATAGTTATCGATAATCTCGACCCATTTCCTACTACCAACTGATCCGAATCCTTATATGGTGATGAAAGAGTAAAATTGTGGAGATCATTTGTAATGTAATGCAATGCCCCTGAGTCCATGATCTACGTATCTTTTCTATCGGATGTCTTTGAGCAACATTAGCTGCTGGGTTTTGATTGCGTGGTCGTCCATAAATTTTCCAGCATTTTTGAGCCATATGACCCAATTTCAGACAATACTAGCAGATGACTGAAGATTGGCCTATACTTGTCGCCCCATAATCTGTAGCTATAGCGGCTTCATGCCCTAATTGCTGATATCTTGCACGCCCTGCTATAGGACTCGACAGGAGTCCCTATCCCCGATCAACTGCAACAGTAGGCTATCCCTGCCAGTGTTCATGGTGTGTCACCAATGCAGTTGGAATAACCAAAACAGTTTGCTGCGTTTTCTGCAAATAAGCCTCATGATCAATTAATTTATCATATAAATCATCAAATGAAATAAGAGTTTCCCGTGCTCGAATCACAGCCGTAAGTGAATTCTATTCCTAGCCCATTCATAACATGGATGAGCATGTTCGCATCATCCAAAAGGCATCCAATTATTTCCAATTCATTGACAATGCCTTTAATTTGCTCCAAGAAAACAACCACCGGTTGATCTCCCTTCCGAATACCCGAGATTCTTTCTTTCAACACGAGAACTCTCAATCACAATTTACTAGAAAAGGCCTTTTCAAGTACTTCCCAAACCTGCTTTGATGATTTAACTGCTGCTAAATTGTACCATCAACCGAGGACATTAATCCATGAATTATTAACTAGTCCTGCCGAATCCAATGATTAAATCCTGGATTTATTTCCGAAGGGCACGGTAATGAATCATCCATATACCCTTGCAGTCCATATCTAATCAAGAGAGCATTTAATTGTACCCTCCACGTCCGGAAATTCATACCGGTTAATTTGATGGTGGTGGGATTAAGAATAATCAGAGATGTGTTTGTAGTAGTTATAGGGATGGTGTTGACAGCAGCAGAGGAGGAGCCAGAGTTTTCATCCTGGTTTGTCATGATAGCTTGAATTTGAGACGAAGAAAAGGTGCAGGTCAAAAATTTTGAGAAGGGAAATTGACTGCGTTTGCGGTGTGCAGATCGGGAATTTGAGAAAGAAAATTAACAGTAGTTTAGAGGCACTAGTCTACTTGGGAAGGAAGATGAGATGAAGAAACAAAATAAGATTAGATCTGCTGTTAGGCTTTTTACTGCTCTGATACCATGTAATTAATTTAGAGAGAATAGAGTTTATAGAATATGAGTTTGATTGATTTAATGATTTACAATAAATATATAAATACAATGAATATCTAACAAACTAAATAATATTATCTATTTTACAGCAAGTCATTGTTATCCACAATTGACTGAATCTATAGTTTCCTGTTAGAAGTGAAACACCTCATTTTCCAGACCCTTAAGAGAGGTGTGCCCCGATGCATTGGGCTTCCCACCCTCGGTATCTGGAGTATCAATTTCTGAATCAATTTGTACACCGACATCCTCATCATTTTCTATTGTAGAAGAATTAACCCCTAATAATTCACCATGCCATCCAATTTGAAACATTTTTCCAGTAGGAACCTATTTCTTGATTAAATTATAAGGCTATCAGGAATGTGTCATATTAATTTCAGATTTTTCAATCTCCTCTATTTCACCTAATTTGAGTATTGGTAAATAATTAGGTAATAAAGCATTCCTTTTTACCTCCACACAGATTTTTGCATACCCAATTCACTCTATTCTAGATATTTGAGCATCCATACAAAGAGGTTTTCTTAAAGAACTTGCTAAAAAACTCAATCCCTTAATTGTCCAAAATTCAAGTGGCAAATTATGAAATTGCACCCATATAAGAAAAAAAATTCTATGCATTCTCTATCAAAGACTATCCCAGGTTTCCTGTACTGTTAAAGTTGAGTCAATAGTTTATCCTCCGATCAAAGGCAACAAACATAAGCTTCTCACATGTGAACTTGGAATATAAAATGTTAATGTTGCAGCATTGAACATGTATTCGACATAATTTAGAATAAATGAAATAATTCTCAAGAAATACATAAAATAACTTGTACCTCTGAGGGGTGGTCTCAATAACTTCCTTAGAATATATAATTTGTAAACTATTGTTATTATATTTAAATTTTTATCAAATATACACTTAAAAATAATAATTATGAACTTTATTATTATAAAAATAATAATGAAATAAAATAAAGTTAATAAGGTGATGTAGCTATGTACACCTGCCTTATCACCATACAGAAGAATTAGAATAGCATTTTTTTAAGGAAATAGCTTGTGTTGTACAAAGCCTAAAACGTTCTTCCAATGTCCTATAAAATACCATCTCTACCATTTCATTTCCTCACCAGTCACTACTCTCCAGACCCCCCTTCTCTTATTTTCTGTTGCTTGTTCCTTCGTCTTTCACTAAAAAATATGGCACAGTCGATAAGCAATCTTCTTCACGCATTTCTTCTACTCATTTCCATCACTTCCCCCTTAACAATGGCTGCAACTTTCAACGTCATTAGTTATGGCGCCAAACCTGACGGTTATACCAACTCAGCAAAGGCATTTCTTGCAGCGTGGGCTCAAGCATGTGCCTCTATAAAACCGGCAACAGTTTACGTGCCTAAAGGAAGGTTCTCTATAGCTAACGAAGTCGCATTCCAAGGTCCTTGTAAAAACACTGCCATTGTAGTACGTATAGACGGAACCCTTGTGGCTCCGTCTAACTATCAGGCCATTGCCGCTGCCGGAAATTGGTTAATATTTGAGCATGTTACCGGGGTCACAGTTTCCGGCGGGATCCTTGATGCTCAGGGCACTTCTCTTTGGTCTTGCAAGGCGTCTAAGAAGAGTTGTCCCAGCGGTGCGACGGTATGTTTACATGTCACAGAATCTCAAGAATATAATTCCCTTGTAGCTTAAGCCATGTGCAGTGTATACAATGTAATCTTTTTCCTGGTCAACCTGCAGTTGAGTGATTAATTTCTAAGATAATTTGTTATTGATCCTGCAGACACTGGAGTTTTCCAATTCGGAAAACATTGTGATCAGCGGATTGACATCACTAAACAGCCAGATGTTCCACATTGTCATCAATGCCTGCCGGAACGCAAAATTGCAAGGGGTTAGAGTCTCCGCCTCCGGCACCAGCCCCAACACGGACGGAATTCACGTTCAATCTTCTAGTGGGGTCACGATTTTAAATTCTAAGATCGGAACAGGAGATGATTGTGTGTCAATAGGCCCTGGCACCACCAACATGTGGGTCGAAAATGTTGCATGTGGACCTGGCCACGGAATCAGGTACATAAATAAAATAAATACAACGGCATCTATATCTATATCAGACACTGTGCATGTGGATGCATGAAAAGTTACTTTTGGCAAGTAATGTGTGTATTCTTGCGTGCAGCATTGGCAGTTTAGGGAAGGACCTCCAGGAGGATGGCGTGCAAAATGTGACAGTTAAAACTTCAACATTTGTCGGTACTGAGAATGGATTGAGAATCAAGACTTGGGGAAGACCCAGCAATAGCTTTGTCAGGGACATCTTTTTTCAGCATTCCATCATGAAAAATGTCCAGAATCCAATTTTAATCGACCAGAACAATTGCCCCAGCAATGAAAATTGCCCTGGCCAGGTACTGTCAAAATTATATTCAGGGCTAGGACGTAGACTGTGTACACATACAGCTTAATTCTAACTTGTTATGGTTGTCTTTTTAATCCAGGCTTCTGGGGTTAG
>JANIIA010000005.1:8893194-8913144 GCA_027478495.1 Erythroxylum alaternifolium | reverse complement strand
TGACTGAGGATGGGGAGTGGCATTGGCATCGATTCCAACACTATCTCCCCACTACTGTTTGTCTGCTGATAGCTTCTATTGGCCCGCGGAGAACTAATAGGGGCGCCGACCAAGTGGTCTGGGGCCCCACTTACCCTCGTGACTTCACCGTAGCCTCTACCTATGCCATTATCGAGCACTCTACAGGGCCTGAGAGGAGTCGCCTGTGGGAGGTCATCTGGCAATGGCCCCGTCCACAGCGTATTCGGGCCTTCCTCTGGCTATTCGCTAATCAGAAATTATTAACGAACCAGCAGCGGGTCAAACGCTCGCTTACTCTGGACAGTAGGTGTCACTGTTGTAGACAGGAGGAGACTACCCTGCACGCCCTTTGGGACTGCCCCAGAGTGTCAGCCTTCTGGCGCCAATTCCCGCCTCATCTTATCGTTCGGTACTTTTTCACTCTTCCAGTGGCAGGATGGCTTGGCTATCACCTCGGTATGCACTGCCAGTTCCATCAACTTGACTGGACACTCATCTTTGGGGTTGCCTGCTGGTTTATCTGGAAGTGGAGGAACGCGAGCATCTTCGACCCTGATTTTACTTGGCCCTTTGACGGCGTGCGCATAGTCCTGAATTATTGCATTTGGACTTGCCGAGCTCATTCGCTAGTTAACCGGGTTTTCCCAAACTCAAGTCTACCCCGGGGTACCCTGGTGGGGTGGGCGCCACCCCGTGAGGGATGGGTCAAGCTGAACACGGATGGCACGGCCAGCGCTGGGTCTCGCTGGATCGCAGCTGGGGGACTGTTGAGGAATAGCGTCGGTATTTGGTGTGGTGGCTTTGTCCTTAATATTGGTAGGGGTACATCCCTGGAGGCCGAACTATGGGGAGTCCACGCCGAGCTCAATTTGGCATGGGACAGCGACTATCGCCAAGTGATAGTCGAAGTGGACTCGCTGGAGGTAATCAACATCCTCTCCCCTTCCCCTGACAGACTGACTGACTCCTCTCTTTTGTTGACAGGTATTCGGCGGTTGCTCCATCACTCGTGGGAGGTCCATTTCCAGCATATCCATCGAGAGGGGAACCAGTGTGCTGATCTCCTAGCCTCACTAGCAGCTACCTCCAGTACAGGACTCCAGTACCTACGAGATCCACCACCGCGTCTTCACGCGACCTTACTTCATGATTCGGTTGAAGCGCGCCATTCACGCCGACTCCACTCCCGCGTACCTAACCCAATGTTGCTGTCTTAAGCTTCTTACTGTCTTAATTTTCTTTGTAACGCAAAAAAACAAAGAAAGCACAATCAGAATCTGATTGTATATATATTAGGAAATAATCCATTATATCAGAAAAAGGTCAAAAGACTCTCTAGGAAAAAGGTGAAAAGACTCCATCATCGGCCAGTACAATGTCCACAAGGGAATGGGAATGGGATACGTAATACTATCTGAAATAAATAAATACATATTCAGAAACTCTATTACAAAACGCAAGTGGTTGTTGATATTTGTCGGTTGTCACCTTCATAATTCCTCTCTCTCAGCCTCAGTTTTTCCTGTTACAAATAAAAGGACTTGAGCTCTCTATTGGAAATCATTTTCTGGGATTTTAAGATTCATGGTTGCTATATCCTTGGTACCTCATTTCTCATCTTAAAGTCCATGCTTTTGAGCTCAAAATCAGGTATTAACAGCCCATTTGTTGTATGGAACTATTTCACAGATTTTGTGCATAGTTGATGCTTAAGAGCTTCCAAAGTGGTGAAAGTTTGGATTTTTTCAAAGTTTCCTGATCAGTTTGGTTAACAAAAGCAAGTTCCAGTTGAGTTCATGTTTGATGACATTATTTTTCCAGAAAGTTGGATACTTCGTAAAGTTTGAGAAATTGGTTTTAATGTATGGGAATCGTTAGCAGTTGATATATAATGGAGTTGTCTATCATCATGATGTTTAATCATGCGGAACGAAGGTGATTCTTGATTACGGTATTCAAGAATCAGTATTCCAAGCTCCATGGACGTTGATTCTTACTATTATTGGTGAAGTTTTGTGATAACTAGTCAGGAAAAGTAATAAAGTTCTGGGCTTTCTGGTTCAGGAATCTAGATTTCACATACGAGTGATCAGTCTTTTTTTAACGATTTGCTGATAGTTCGGTCAGATATTGGGCATGATGATCGAGAAACAGAAAACAATAGAAAAACAGCAGAGTTTTCGTGGAGTCGTAGAGAAACAGAAAGTGATGCAAAAGCATCCGAGTTTTCATGGCGTAACAGAAATCCAGTCGACTCCTCGCCGAGTGATGGAAAAGCATCCAAGTTTTCGTGGGGTGATGGAGAAACAACAAAGTTTTCGAGGATTCATGGAGAAACAGAAGAGTTTTCGGGTTGTAATGAATAGACAACTAAGTTTTATTGGTGCTGGCGAGAAGAGAAAAGGCAGAGAGTCACCTGGAAAACGTGGTGACTCACAACTTCATTTGGCTGCTCGAGCAGGGAATTTGAGTAAAGTAAGAGAGATTCTGAATAACTGTGATGGTAACGATTCAAAGAGTTTATTGGCAATACAGAACCAAGAAGGAGAGACTCCCCTTTATGCTGCTGCAGAGAATGGACATCCCACGGTGGTTGCCAAGATGTTGGAATGTATGGACCTAGAGATTGCATCAATTGCAGCTAGGAATGGATATGATGCCTTCCATGTTGCAGCAAAGCAGGGTCATCTGGGTAAATACCAAGTTCTGATATCCTTTGGTGAAGCATAAAGATAGATCTGCTTCTTAATAACACTATGTCCTTAAACTATTTTAGTAGTTGACTAGCGTGCTTTTTTGAAGTTATTCTTCTCACCATGTTGAGTTATTTCAAGTCTCTAGTACAATAAAAATAACGGGATTTACTAAATTTTAATGACAACCAAAGATCTTAATAGTTGCATCTCTTAATAAGCCAAGGAACCTCTTCTTGTTTATAACCGGTTCTTGGGCTTGATAGCCATGACATCATGAAGTTACTAACTTGTGTACTTGATTTACAAGAACTGATTGTCGAAGAATGGATTGAGTCAAGGCTTGTGTTCTTCTGGGTTCTTTGTGCTTATATGTCTGGGTTATGTGTTGTAGGAATAAAAGGGCTAACGAGGACTACACTAATGAAGCACTAGCCTCCAATGTGTCCTTCATGTCCTCTAATTTGAATTGGTGATGTTGTTGATACGATATCTGCATTGCACTCTACCCATGATAGTGGACAGCTATGCTTCCTTTCCTTTTTGCTTTGCACATATGTGCATGTGCTAGTTTCTATGCTTGTTACTGCCGGAGATTTGATTGAGTGCTTTTAACTCACTGGGGTCGGTTCCGTGAACTTTTTCATCCATTATGCTTTACCAAGGACTGGTTCCTAGGATGTGGCTATTCCAACCATTAATTTTATTGCAATTTACTTCCTTTGGGTCTAGAATGAGGTGTGAAATGTAGCACAACTTCACCAGATTACATGATTTGGTGTTTTCGACTTATGATATTGATAGGTTCTTCCACTTCAATATTTTCACTGTTCTTGTTTCTGATTAATTTTAGCTTTTATTTTGCAGAAGTGCTGAGAGGACTTTTGCAAGTGTTTCCCAACTTGGCCATGACTACGGATTTATTATGTACAACTGCATTACACACGGCTGCAACTCAAGGACACATAGATGTTGTGGATTTCCTTCTGGAAACAGATTTTAACCTTACTAAGATTGCCAAGAATAATGGTAAAACTGTTCTCCATTCAGCTGCAAGGATGGGACACTTGGAAGTTGTTAGGTCCTTGCTAAGCAAGGATCCAAGCATTGGCTTTAGAACTGATAAGAAAGGGCAAACTGCATTGCACATGGCTGTAAAAGGTCAAAATGAAGAAATCACGCTGGAATTGCTAAAACCTGACCGATCTGTTATTGATCTGGAAGATAACAAGGGAAACACAGCATTACATATTGCCACAAAGAAGAACCGGGGTCAGGTGCTTCCTCATTTTCTTGATCCGTGAACCTCTCTCTGTAGCTTTTGATTGTGTTAGAGACATTTTTCATGGATGCATCTTTCCCAGCAGTACCACGAAGAAATAACTATTGTTATTACCAGATTATGGCTACTATTGTCTTTCCTTTCCACACATATGGAAGTATTCTCACATGTTTATGTTTTATTTTTATTTCCTGACAAACGGTTTTAGTCCCAGAATGTTGATACCGACTTCCACTCACATAATTGTGACTTCACTGTCAATATGTCCATACAATCTCATAGTACTAATCAACTTATTCAGCATTAGAACTCTGATTGATCAGATAATGGTTGTGAGGTACGACGGGGCATCAAAACTTTAAAAGAGGATTACTTTTTACCTTTTCTTCACTCTAATTAACCTGTACTCAAAATCCTGCCTGGCTTTATGAATTATTACTCAGAGTTGCCTCATCTTATTGCAGAATCTACGGTGCTTGTTGACAGTTGAGGGTATCAACACGAATCCTATTAACAAAGCTGGAGAGACCCCACTTGACATTGCAGAGGAACTTGGAATACTAGAACTTGTGTCCCTTTTAAAGAAAGCAGGAGCTTTCAATTCCAAAGACCATGGAAAACCCCCAAGTGCAGCAAGGCAACTTAAGCAGACTGTTAGTGATATTAAACATGATGTCCAGTCCCAACTTCAACAGACTCGTCACACTGGCTTCAAGGTCCAAAAAATTGCGAAGAAGATGAAAAAGCTTCACATTAGTGGCCTCAATAATGCTATAAACAATGCAACTATTGTTGCGGTTCTCATCGCCACGGTTGCTTTTGCAGCAATTTTCACTGTTCCTGGACAGTACGTTGAGGATAAAACCGATGGGGCATCTCTTGGTCAAGCTCATGTAGCAGATGATCCAGCTTTTCTGCTCTTTGTCATTTTTGATAGTCTGGCTTTGTTCATCTCTCTGGCTGTTGTTGTTGTCCAAACAACTATTGTTGCTATTGAGCAGAAGGCAAAGAAGCAGCTTATGTTTGTCATTAACAAACTCATGTGGTTGGCTTGCCTATTCATTTCAGCTGCCTTCGTGTCTCTCACCTATGTGGTTGTGGGTAAGAACTCCAGGTGGCTTGCTGTCTATGCAACAGTTATTGGAGGTTCAATCATGCTTATTACTATTGGTTCCATGTGTTACTGCATCATTTTACATAGAATGGAGGAGTGTAAATTGAGGAACATAAGAAAGGCTGAGAGCGGATCCCGTTCTTACTCGGTGTCTGTGGCATCAGATTCAGAAATTCTAAATAGTGACAAGAGGATTTATGCACTCTAGGGTCTTAGAAATTCTGGTAAAGCATGACTATGGAAGAAGCATTATGACGGTCTATGATTCACGCCTTTCCAGCTAGTTATTGTTTTGGACTAGAACTTGAGCTGGTGTGTTTCTTTACTTGAAAAATGTTGAGAGATGAACCAAATGATGAGACCTGACTGAAATGGGGTATTAATCTACTTCAATCTTCATGGAAAATCTGCACGAATCATGACCAGGCACGTGAATTTTGTTCTAGTGTTGGCTATTTAGTGGTTCCACTTCACTACAAGCCTGGATCAGCTATCTGGTTTTGATTTTTGTGACCGATTAACAGTTTTTGATCAAAACTTGAAGGGAGCAAAACGTCAGGTTGATTGATATCTATGCAAGGTCATTGAATTATCTATAATATGTAAAGAGGATGTTGTCACAATAATCTCCTTAAATTAGTTTTGAAATCTTACTTACCTGGTTTCATCTCTCTGCCCCTCTTATGTATCTAGATTTATAAGGGGAATATTGTTTAACCGTGTTTCATTTAACAAGTGAAAGAATTAAGGCCTGTTCATATCCTATCAGACAATATCAAGTGGAGTCTGACTTCAGTTTTCCATGATCAGCTTTCTATATATTGTCCAAGTTTCAGTCAAGTACATCAATTCGAACTTTTCAAAGGAACCTGTTTAGTATTAACTGCTGGCATTGATTTCACCGAGTTCTATTAGATAGAGGCTTGTCTTTGTTTAACAATGCTAACCTTCAAACTGTCTTCAATATTCAGGAAGAGAAGAGGAAAGAAAACTGCTTCAATCTTTAGCTACCACCTACTCAGCATTAACTAAATTTGAAGTCCTTAATTCTAACTCTCATATAATTTGAATGAATTAAAGCAAAAACCAGATATAGCTCTTAGGTCATTTTACAGAAAGGTTCTATGTAAATATCACTGGGCTTTAACTGCAAGACCATTTCAGCACGAAACAACAAAGTACTTGATCAATTACAAAAGCTTTAAGAAAAGAGAATAAATGATCACTGTATGGAATTTGCACCTGATGCTACACCTATATGCAAACACTGGTGAAAAAAATGAACCCCCATTCGTAGTAGTATACACTGACTTAATTGCATTGTAATCATACTGAGTTATCTCAATTTACGCCTCTTGGTTGACGCATCTATGCCTGTCTTTATATCATCAGTCCTCAGTTTTAGCTACAAGATTTCTGCAAGTTACAAAAATCATCAGATATGTCAGAGGGAGAACTGCTTAGTTGCCTAATCTCAGGTCAGTGAACTGTCTAAACTTCATCGGTTCTTCCGAGAGCTGTTTGATTTTGATGAATCAATGCGCACCGGCTTGGCTGAGAAGCAGTGGCGGACATGGATTCGGTGACTTTTTGTCTCCACTGCATTACTTCCTTGGACAGTCACAACCAAAATAACTTCTTTATCTCTAGTGTCTTCACACCACCAGTTCTGAGGGATGCCATCAACAGATTCTTCTACTGCATGGAATTCTTCATGATGCACAGAAACATCAGCAAAATGATCTGATCTTATGATGCCAGCTGCTGGTGTGACCTATGTAACCACAAGCACAACAAATTTAGCTGAAAATCCACGTCTCGCATGTACCATAACCAGAAAACTCAAAGATAAACCAGCAAAAAAGGCAAGAAAACGTTGTTACTGGGCACTGCTTTTAGTTGGTGAATGAACAGGAGTAATGAAAACTACCTCAAGCCATCGTGGAAAGCCATAAGAACCTCTCGGACGATATTCTTCCTTATCTTCATCATCCTTGACAGTGGACTGACCTTCACAATGGATTCTAAACACAACTTTTTCCTTCACACTCTTGTTAGTAATACGGAGAGTGTCGGTGTCCTGATTTTGAAGGACAATGTTTGGGGGGCTCACGGTATGTTCAGGAACCTGTTGCAACTCTTCAAGCAAAGATCTGATTTTCTGATTGGATCTGACAATCTCTCCAAACCCTTGTCTTCTCACTGATCTATCAACGTGGGCAACTTGGATATGGAATTTACAACGAACAGGTTTGTGATCACTCTCGGTCACATCCATGCAAGCCTCGTACCTGTTGAACACGGAAAGTTGATTAACAGAACAACAGAAAGTTTGGAAAAAGACAGGATCTCAGACAAAAAAGTAACATACTGTATCACAGATCCGACCACGGGACACTCCAAGCCACAATCAACCGCGACAGGTGATCGATTGTCCCGATATATTACTCTGTCGCACCAGGCAGGGATACGCTTTTTCTCTCCAGAATCATATCCTGCATGGAAATAAACATTAACGATCAAAGTTACAAAAGTATGAACCATTTAGAAAACGAAGTCTCAAATTCACAGGCAAAATCAATTAACATCTACTTTCAGAGTTTGCATGAGATAGTCAGATTTCAATCCAATAATCCGAATCAAATTGGCTAAGTAACTCATGCTGAAACTGGTGTTATCAATGCAGAGTGCAGAGTTTTACCTCCTAATCCTGGTACATTTTTTTCAAACTTGTAAGTAGGAGGGAATTTTATTAGTGCTTCACGCATTCCCTGGAAAACTTTTCCTGCTTTCATCTCTGCTCTAAGCTGGTCTTTTTCTCTAAGCCAATCAAAGCATCTTTGTGATACAATGTCCCTTGCTTCATCATAAGATATACCAAAGAGTCGATAATTAAAATCACCAAAAAACACCACCATATCTGCTTCAGCCAAATCAAGCTTCTGCTCTTCAGAGTTAGCAGCCACAGCCTGAGGAAGATCCACAAATTTGTAGTACATAGGGCATAACTAACAGAAATGATAATAGCAATTTCAAGAAAAAAAATACCATTTTGGCAAGTAATATTGGTTGGAAAGAGAAGAGAACGTACATTTGAGCCCTTCATGGTGTGAGAGGCAGTTGAGACACCAGCTGCAACAGATAGGACCAATGGCAATCCAGAAATATAAAGCAGCCAAAATAAATATGTTGAGAAGAGAAGATAGCAACACAAAAACAGGTACCGCACCATACCAGCAACTGTAGGGTTTGACGACCGGGCAAAGGACATTGTTCGATAGATGTGATCAAAATCGGCATTGCGTCTATTTACTGCTTCCAAATGAGCAGCCAAATGACAGTTCACAAAGCACATTATCCGATCAAGAACTCTTATTCTCAAACCTACGCCTCCCTGCACAGGAGACACTCGTTAATTGTAACATGATAGCAAAAATTACAAGCAAACAAAGAAAACATCATAAATGCTGATGAACAAACCTTATTGCCAATAGCACGTCCAAAGCCACATGGAACAGCTGCTGCATCAACATCTCCAACGTGTGTTCGGAGGTTCTTTCGTACCCTAATTCAGAATTGACAAGAGTTTGAAATAAGCATTATGAACTGACAGGAACTATTGGGACCTAAATGAGGCAGGTTTAAGACTCTTCACCACCAAGAAAATATATGGACTGCATCTTCATTTCATTTGATAATCAATAAAGTCTGCAGCTCACCCCTGATTATGTTCACTTACCAAAGAGATATGAGCAAGCCTGCCAGCTGCCTAGATCCCATACGTTCAAAAGTTGTTCCTTCATCCAAGGCCTTTCCAATGGCATCCTGCCACCAGTGGCCAACAGAGCTACCCTCTAGTCCTACCTACAAGTTTTATGTGCAACAAATGAGTGTAACAAGGCGTCAACCTGAAGCAATATAACACATGTATGGTCCAAGATAAGACTGAGAATGTCTAAACACAAAAGATCTTGATGCTTCCAAGAGTTCAGTGTTAGATCATAAAATGACGCACAAGATTAAGAGAAACTACTAATAAACAAGCAAAATGTCATCAACAACTTTACATGGGATAGACAGTCTTACAGTCTCTTTTGCAGCAGACATTGCAAGAAAACCTGCACCCATGTCTACTTCTTGCAATCCGACAACTACAATACCAACATCAGCTACATTAGAACCTAACCATGACATAAGTGCATCAGAAGATGCTCGTCCTTGACCAACATTCCATGTTCCAATCAAAATTCTGAAACTATGTCTTCTTGTGTATTCAAGATCTTTTTTTGCCAATTCCACTCGTAGGATGCTGTCAATAGGTCCTGGAGATGTGATACTCCATCCGCGGATACCACCATGAGTAGCTAAGCTAAAAATATGACCATTCCCAACTGCCAATTTCAAAACTGGATTATTATGAGCCACCCAAGAAGCAACCAGGTTTCCCTCTAGATCCAGTATTTGGACAGAGCCACTAACATAGCCTACGTATATCCTGGCACCAAAAGTGCAAAAACATTGAACAGCACAAGAGTGGTGATTAAAATCTTGCAAACGATTGCCATTTCCATCCCACTGTACAATAAGGCCATTTGTGCATCCAGTCCAGATCATTCCATCTAGTGTTAGAACCATTGCTTCGGTTCTCTTGGTATCTTCTACAAATCCCCCTGCACCCCTCGCTACCCGGCGAACAGCATCTGCAGCTCCCAATATAGCATTGCGTGAACGTTGTAGAAAGCCTTGTGATTTCTCCTTTTTTGTGGAAACAAATTTTACCTTCATCTCATCTTCTACAGGCTGGTCTTGCTGCTGCCCAGATGATGGATCCACTCGATTCTCAATTTGACCTTCAATGTTAAACACTTTCAAAAGCTCCTTCGTACGAGCATCCCTGCAGAACATTTATGGTTAAATATTGCTTCAGAACACATCAACAAAATCTTTTCTAGATCAATTTGTTCTCCTAAACTTCGTTGATTTAAGCTTTAACCATGTCTTCTTTTCTCTCCACACCATTCAAATGATCGATTTAAAAAGTTTTTGTGGACTTAAACCTGTTTGGCAAAGATCCGAAGTTTGCAAAAAGAATTCGAGGTCCAGAGTTCAGAATCATGGTCGAACATTATCATCAACCAGACAACAAGCACTTTCTAAATTAAACATACCATAGAGAAAAGGACACAGGCTGAGCACACCAGACTTTAGCTCTAACAGTATCAGATAGCAAGCACTTAATGTCTGAAGAAGATAATCTACATTGACCGTTAACCGTGACTTGGCTCCTCAGATCAATATGTGACCTCTCCACCAACAAAGCAGCCATGTGCTTTTCCTCTGACGAAAGAGAGAGAGATTTCTCAATAGTCTCCCAAGGGAAAATCTTAAGAACACCACCCTCAGCACCTGACCATAGATCACCTGGACCAAAACACATTGTTCCAATTAAAAATTAAAAATACCGACACATAGGATGCATTTCATCTATGCAACTACAGATCAAAGTTTAGAACATACCGTAAGAACTCATAACAATAGAGAGACAAGGACCTTTATGAGCCTGCCATGACAATCCCTCCTTAAAAGGGACATTATCATCCACACATTGATCCATCTTCCAAGATCGGATCTTTCCATCCTTATGACCACTCCAGACCAATCTATTCCCAGAGTCAATCATCAAGCACATGGTTGGAGACGTATTCCCGGACTCATGAAATGGCGCTGCATCCTCATCACCTCTCCTCACTCTACCTCCCAACCCGCAACCTGGCTCATACGCATTCTCCAAACTCCAGAACCGAACCCCACTTTCTTGTCCAGCCCAAAGCTGCGTGTCCGTACAAGCAATGTTCCTCAAGAACTTCCCCAACTGTGTCTCTCTCAACGGATGTGGCCTGAGCTCCAGACATGGTGGCCTTCCTGGATGAACAACCGCCCTGGTGGGAGCCTTAAAGATGCCAACGCCGCCGCTAGCAAGAAACTCTGGCATAGGCTGGCATTGCTGGAGATCATGAGGCGCAACATCGTCAATGCTGAGGCTGAAGTCGAGGCCTTGGTCGGAGGCCGAGGAGGTGACAGCATCCGAGATGGGGTTGACGAATTCCTCGTCGTCAGAGTAGGAGTCGTTGGAAGAGGGCAGCTTCTGGTTAGGGAATTGGTCAAGGCTGTGCTGTCGGCTTCTGGGGTGCTTGTTCTTCCTGTTTGAAGATGCGGTTCGAACCCGTTGGCTGTGGGAGTGAACCTTTCGATTTGTGGTTGGTGTTGGACTCAACCCAGCCAATGCTTCTTTATCTTCTTCTTCTTCCATTCTATCCCCCATTAATGTCTCCTCTTCGTTATGCTTCTGGTTAGTTAGTTTTTGTAAATAATGAGGATTAAGGTTCAAAGTTTTGGTCTTTTCTTGCAAGAATATAACAAGATGAAGTGTGAGAAAGAGAGTGAAAGAAGGGAAAACATGGAAGTTGGAAAACATAAAACAGAATGTAGAGACAGCGACCAGGTCTAAATGAGATCCGAGAGAGCAGGAAGGAGACAGAGAAGTAGAAGTTTGGTTGGTTCATCTTTTGGCGGGTATTGTGAGGATAGTGTACGGGTAGGGACGAATGTTTTGTTTACTCGTTGTATACCGTTAAGGGAGATTGCAATAATTCACCAATATATGATTAATTATTTACACCAATTTTGTGATAGTTACTCTTTATTTAACTTATATTAATTTCCAATTTCATAGACATTTTTCATTCTTGCTTTATTTTATATGATAAAGTGAAGAATTTTTATTTGTTTTATTTGCATATTTTTGAAGGAATTTCGTATTATTTGATTCTTGTTGTAGTAACTCCTGATAGAATAAGTTCAGGTCAGTGGGTCACTGCCTCCATCTATAACTTGTCAACCATAAGAAGCAAAAGGCTGACTTACAACTGACAAGCATCATCAACATGTTGAAGATTTACGTCTAAACAATCAGCCGAATTTGACATTAAATAGCTAACCTAATTATAAGTAGCATATCTCGTGTATAATTCCAGGCACTGTATCTGTTGCTCCATATTTAAAAGTAACAACTTGTAGACACAGGCATGTAAAGAATTTTACTTTCCACATATGATTAAGGTAAAAGGCAGGAACTGTCCTAAAGTGAGCATTCAAAACATCCGGATCCCTTTGCAAGACGAGTATTATACATCCATTCAAGTTTGAGACTGAGACCTAGGTTCATAAAACTCAAAAGATCCCAAAAGCAACATGTCAATGGGAGACCTCCATGTGTAATATCCCGAAAAGACAAAGCCTACAACTAAGATGCCACTAAACCTAGATAGACTCATCTTGTATCTTATTGAATATCTTGGAATGAAAGAAGAATTTTGAAAAGGTTGCAGAATGAAACGTCTAAATCATGATTCACTTGGAAGTTGACTGATCACTCTGCAAGTCCTCTTTCCCTTCAAGCAATTTCTCCTTTAATGCAGAAGGTGATCCAACATTCACAGCAACTGGTTTTGGTTCTTCAACACTCTGGGATCCTGTCAACCTTGCTAAAATGACAAAAGACATACCACCAAGAACATTATTTGCACATCTGAGGACAATGACTGACGCCTTAAATGCCAGCGGAGGAAGCCCCTTGGCCAACGCATACTCAATTCCATTCAGAGTCTGATATCTTAAGTTGCTGCTAACACCCATGTGAATGGCCCAAGTTACTGCATTCAACAGAGTTGGAGGTGGTTTGTTTGGAGTCTCGAAAGTTGGATCCATCTTCTTCCTCATATTGATCAACCCATTGGAGATTGCGGTACCAACAAGTCCCGCAGCAAAACCAACAGCAGCAAAAATAGATCCTTTATACACCACCGTTCCAAACCGGTTCAAAAGACTATATGCACCAGGCTCAAACATGTGGCTCGTCGGACAATTGGCAAACATAGCAGGAACACCGGCACTAGAAGCAGTTGCAGTAGGTGCCAAGAGATACATGAGAGTAAAATTCAAAATGGAACCAACCACTACAGTTGAGAAAACAAAATCAAGCTCATTGAGTCCAAAATTAGGACGTGAAGCCATATCACCAAGAACACAAGCAGAGACGCCAACTAATTCCTCCATTACAACCTTAAAAGGGAACTGTGGGTCTGCAGCTACCCTGGATCTCCATCCATTCAGGAAAAGCCCTAAAATCCCAAAGCCTTCCCATGAGGATGAGGATGATGAATTGTTGAAATTCGAGTCACCAGCCCAACCTCCAGAGTCCCCACTGCCTCCACCACCAAAGCCACCCCCTTGACCAGCACCATCACTGCCATTGCCTCCAGCATTGCAAACTTCAGGTTTGGAGAGTTTTGAGTGCTGAAGGCAGAGAGGAAACTTTTGATGACCGGAAGATGGAAGTGGAATAGCAGGAAATTTAGGGTTGTGCACACGGGTATTCCCTCTCTCATTGGAGCTCAAGCACCGCCTTGCTAAAGAAAAAAAACGAAGTTGACCAGCAGAGGTTGCCATTTTCCCAGTACAGACAAGGCTTCCTGTAGGCGTAAGGCAAATAAGCAACAAATAAGGATTCATTCCGTACTCATAACATATTCAAAGGGTTTATCTATCTGAAGGACTTAAACAATAAAGTAACTGGAGCAATTAAGTTGTGTATTATCAAGCCTCCAATAGTTGGTTCAAGCATGTAATAAGGGCAGCAATTAGATGCCTCATGGCTATCTCATAAGATAGTTCCTTCCATTTCGAGACAATCAATAAGAGAAAGAAAACAATTATAGGCACCTCGCCTGTTTTACAACAGCGGGTAATAGTCATATCCAATACGATTCTCAAGACTGCCTACAGACGCTTTCTTCCTTTTTTTTTTCAATAAATGGAAAGATGAAGCAAAATAGATATAATCAAGCTGACCAACTGCTGCGACATGCAAAATTTCGTATGTTTGCAGCGATTAGCAGCATTCCCTACATAGAAAAATAAAAAAGAAACATAATTTGCACATTACATTGAACTCGACACTACAAGCAGCCCCATAAGACCACAACAACAAAAGCTTTCAGCAAATTCACCAAAAAAATGCCAATAAATTATCCATCTCCAAATTCCAAATCCCAGATTCTTAAAATTTCTATTTGTTCGAAGAAAAAAATAAGTTGTTCTCATATTTGGAAACAAAATCTGAAAGAGATCCAAAATCAATACTTATAAAGCATGAGACTTGCTGATCTAGAAGAAGAGATTATGAAAACCCAGATCAGAAAAAGAGAGAATATTCTACCTCAGGTTGGAGCAAGCTTTCACGGTGTCTGGAATGCTCAGAAAGTGAGAGAAAAAAGAACAAAGAACACTCACCAAACTTAATCAAATCTAAGCTGCCAACAGAAATGAGATCCCAAAGTCAAGACTCAGAAAAAGATACAGAGAAATCAAAAGCGTAGTCAATCGGCGTCTTTCAGTCACCTAAACCAGTGCGTACATAATATATATAATATAAGCGAAAATAGATAGAATACTTATAGCACTTATTAATATAATACTATACATAAAAAAGACAAAGTGAGTAAAGAATGAAGTGCAGAGGAAGTGACTGGTCAGCTTGACAGTGAAATGAAAATATGAAAAAGAACAAACCTTTATGTTTCTGTTTAATATAATTGGAAAAATAACAAACCTTTATGTGCCTGTTTAATATAATTGGATTGTTGTGTATATTAATTATTTATCAAATTTCCAAAACCCTAATTAAAACTAAAAATTTAGAAAAGGGGGCTTTCCAAAAAGTTGAGAACTTTTTTCTTAAAGTTGAGAACTTCCTCATTTCCTTGTCGTTATTGGGTTTTGATTTGAAGAGCAAAATATTGAATATTGAATATTGAATATCGATGATGACGATGATGGTGACGGTGATGGCCGTTGCTTTTGTGTTTTCGTGGCGAACAATTGAAGAGGGGCGTGATTGTTGGGAACTTAAAAGGATATCTTATCAGATTAATCATAGTTAGATCAATCATAGAGGTAACTAGAAATATTCCAACATGAGAGGGTATAAATTTTATCCATCACTTACCAATTAGTTGATGAGGTGGGATCTATTGCTCTACTGCTAATTTATTGAATTACAAGATATTTTAAAATTTGAATTGGAAGTTAAATTAATAAGATAAAAAGTTGAAGGTTAAAAGATTCAAATAGTATTAAATATGATTAAAAAAAATTGTTTTTATTTATTGAAAAATTTAAAATTTAATTGAAAAAGAGATTATTAAATAAAAATAATTGATTTATTTTTGTTTATAAACATTTATTAATTTAAATTTTTGACTGATTAATTAATAAATTAATTAGTTCTCTTACAATAAGAGTTATTAAAATAAATAAAATTAAAAAGTTAAACATTATATTGAAAAGTTAGACGGTTCAAAATTTTTACAGTTAAATTTTTAATCATTAGAATTAAGTTTGTATAGCTATCAATTGACACACGTCATGTTATTATCATTTATCAAGTTATTTTATATTATCAAAATTAAATAAAATTTTCCAATAAAAAATATTAAAGGATTTTAAAAGATGGATCCTCAAAATCCAAACTTATGAACTTAGATTTTAATTTTCTACGTGAGAAGCTCCGAATTTCAATTGCTCCAACTATCCTCGTAAGTTTATTCATAATATTTTCGAACATATTAAAGAGTTAGTTGAAATTATTTTATATGGACTTAGTATGTAGTATGATATGAAAACTAAATAAACGTTGGAAAGAAAGGCATTGTAAGCATTTCAATTTATTAAAATTACCATTCATTAATTTGGAATAAATTGTTATTTAAAAAACATACCATTTTATGCTAATTATTTTAAAAATTGTAATTAAACAATACTTATTACATTCTAAATAAGATGAAATGACATGGAAATAACAATAATAATTCAATTAAATTTCTCGTAAAACTCTTAAAATAAATAACTCTTTTGATCAATATATAACAAAATATTTCTAAAAAATTATATTAACATTGCGATAGATTAAGATTATTTAATTATAATATTGCATAAATTAAATTTATGGTTTAGTTATTAAGAATTCATAAAAATTAATTATATTAAAATTTAAAGTATTATTAATTCCAAATTATAACATAATATCATATAAATTACATTAAACTTTTTTAAAATAATAATTAATTACGAAGTTAAATCATAGATTGAATTCAAGGGAAAAGTCTTTAATCTCTTATAGAAATTCATGTCTACCCTTCCATCTATCTTCTAGTTTCCATCATACATAATCGGAAACTTTTCGGTGTCAAGGACATGTTCCTTGTACACTCTTGAGTTTGTCAATTTTATATGTCCTATCACAATATCAATATATCCATACCCTACACAAATCTTCTTCTTCTTCTTCGTCTTCTTCTTCACATATTAAAGAAGTACCAACAAGGAGAAGGGACATTCAAGATGAAACTGCCACGAATAGGTTCTAGTAAAAACCAAGATGGAGAGTGGCATGCAATGCCATCCCATGGGAACGTAAACAGGGGAAAGGAAAAAATGATGCCTGCTAGTATCTGGATGCAGCGAACAGGATGTGGAGGTACCATTATGCGTGATCAGCTTCTTGTTATTAGAGATAATATATTGGGCAATAGCAACCGAAATGAAGTTAAGCGGCTAGGAGGTGACCAAACCTCCAAAGGTGATAAATGAAGGTGCTTTGCTGGAATGTCCGGGGCTTGAACAAAGCCTCGAGACAACAATATGTTGTCGATCTCCTACGACAACAATATGTTGTCGATCTCCAGTTGTAAATTTGCTTGCTTTGTTGAAACTAAATTGTCTGTTGATAGTTTGGATATGATGATAAGGAATAGATTTTAGGGGTAGGGTTATTCTCATAATTTTGGAATTATGGAAGGAGGTGGGATATGTATCATCTAGAATCCTATTTTCTTCCAATGTAATGTAATGGTTGTGGGAGAGCAATATATTTACTGTCAGGTTCAGTGCAAGACTACACAATATGTCTTTTTGGCTTTTTTTGTATATGGGTTATATAGTGTCCCCAAGAGGAGGGAGCTTTGGCAGAATCTGATGGGGTTGGGTTGAATGTTACTTTACCTTGGTTTATCATGGATGACTTCAACTGTGTATGCTCAGTAAGGGAGAGACTAGGCTATCGACCACCCTTGGCCTATCTACTAAAAGACTTACTGGACTTTCAGATGACACTTAGATTAGAGGACGGACCATCTCTAGGAGAATTCTTCACTTGGCACAAAAACAATCTATAGACCAAACTTGATAGAGTTCTTCTCAATCAGGTGTGGGGAACTTCATGGTTATCATACACGGCCCACTTCTTAGATATGATGGTTGAATTTGATCACTGTCCAATTATGGTGGATTTTACTCAACCGAACACTAGAGGTAAAAAGCCATTTAAATTCTTTAATATGTGGCTTACTCACCCTCGATTTTAGGAAATTGTGACAAGTTACTGGAATCAGGCAGTGAATGGGCATGCTCAGTTTGTCCTGGTTTCGAAGTTGAGATCATTAAAACACCCACTGAAGACACTGAATTATGAGACATATGGGTATATCTCTTTGACGGCTAAGGATGCTTAGGAGAGCTTTAAACTTGCATATAAGGCTCTTTTTAACAATCCTGATGATTTGGAGTTGAAAGACGTGGTGAATACAAAAAGAAAGGAGGCCAGTTTTTTGTTGGAAGCGAAGAGACACTTCTACCAACAGAAAGCAAATTGCACATATACCATGGAGGCAGACAGATGTATTCAGTACTTCCATGTAGTTGTCAAGAAGAAGGGTCTAAAGAATGTCATTTCACATATCATAAAGGAGGATGGTACCTCAATTAACTTGATGGAGGAAGTTGCAAGGTGCTTTGTGGACTTCTACAGAGGGCTTTTTGGGGCATCATCCCCTTCAAGTAGGTTAGATATAGATGTGCTCAGACATAGACCGATTATGGCTATGGAGTCTTGTGATGCATTGATTGCCCTAGTTTTGGAGGAGGAGATTAAGAGGGAGATGTTTGATGTTGGAGATGATAAAGCTCCAGACCTGGATGGTTTCACATCTGCCTTCTTCAAGAAAAACTGGAGCATTGTTGGTCCTGACATGGTTTCAGCTGTGAGGGAATTTTTTGATAAGGATAGGATTCTAAAGCAATTGAACCATATCATTATTACATTTATTCCCAAAACAAAGGAAGCCCCATAGGTGAAAGATTTTAGACCGATTGCATGCACAAATGTGGTGCATAAGGTGATTACTAAGATTTTGAAGGGGCGTATGGCATCTGTTATGGGTCATATTATGGATCCAGCTCAGGCTGCCTTTGTGTCAGGCAGGAGTATGATGGATAACGTTTTCCTAGCTCAGGAGTTAGTCAGAGGATATACAAGAGTGAGGAGTTCACCACGATGCATACTTAAGTTTGACATCACTAAAGCTTATGATACCGTATCTTGGATCTTTCTTGAGGATGTGATGAATGGTTTGGGATTCCCTTCTCGATTTTTTGGATGGACCATAGAGTGTGTTACTACTGCATCCTTCTCGATCTCAGTGAATGGTACCTTACATGGTATGTTTAAAGGACAGCGTAGTTTAAGACAAGGTGATCCTATATCCCCTACCTTATTCTTTCTCTGTTTGGAATATTTTTCGAGGTTGCTTAAAATGAGAACCAAAAATACTCATTTTAACTACCACTCGAAATGTAACAAACTTGGTATTTCTAACCTTGCTTTTGCTGATAACTTGATGTTGTTTTCGAGAGGAGATGTTATCTCTATTAAAATTCTAGTTGATGCTTTGAGAGATTTGGAAGCAGTGTCAGGGTTAAAGGTGAGCCCTTCAAAGTCTAATATGTATTTAGCTAGAGCTTTTGGTAGAGATAGGGATGACATTGTGGAGTTGGTGGATTACTCTCTGGGGGAGTTTCCTGTTCGATATCTGGGTGTACCTTTGGCCCCTCTGAAAGTTTCGATGGCTCAGTTTTAACCATTGATTGAGTCCATTGAGGCTTATATAAATTCTTGGAATATGAAAACTCTATCATATACTGGCAGACTTGAATTGATTAGATCAATGGTCCAAGGTGTGCAGTCCTTTTGGCTTTAGGCACAGGAGACTGTTAATCACTTATTTTTTAGATGTTCTTTCTCAGGTGGTGTTTGGAATACTGTTCGAGATTGGTTGGGCTTGGTACAGGCTATGTCTACTCTGCATAATGCTATCAAGTGGATTAGGAGAGATTACACTAGAGCCTACCTAAGAAGCAAGGCCTAACGGTTGGCATTTTGTTGTACCATCTATACATTGTGGAAGACAAGGAATGTTGTTCAACTAGCCTCAACTTCCTTTACGTGCTTTGATGTAGTGTATAAGATTAAGTGTTTGATTTATAAGATCTTGTATAAGATTTATCATGAGGAGTTTATTACTTTTTGATAGGTTTGAGTGTCTGGATGCTATTGATGCTTTTGATTACATATCCTGGTCAAGGTATGCCTGTAACATCCCCTCACCAATTGGAAAGGGTATTTTGGTCTTTTTGGTAAATTGGACTGGTTTAGGATTATTGACAGTGTCTGTGACATATTCATGCATTAATATATGCACATGAATAATACATAGTGACTGTTTGCACATGAAATGGTTGCACATGCATGCATGACATTTTTCCGGTTTTTAAATTGTGAATAATTGAGTGATATAGAAAAAGTGTTTGAAGTGATTGAGAATTGGAATTGGAGAGGTTCATTAGGATTTTCCTAATTTTAGAGAATTATAGGAATTTTTCGGGAA
>JANIIA010000005.1:8858211-8880058 GCA_027478495.1 Erythroxylum alaternifolium | reverse complement strand
AATCAATGAATTACATATTTCAAAGCATATTATACTGTAGGGGTATTTTTGTCATTGACACTATTTTTATGTTCTGTTCACTGCAACCAAGCACATTTTTATCCTCGAGGCGGAGACAATCTTTTCTGTTTTGTCCATCACAACCAAACACCTTACTGTTTCTAATTTTTGTTCTGTTCCGTCTCTAAATTTTCGTCTCGTTTCGTCTCTGCACCCAAGAGACAGTAACTAAACGCAACGTTAATGCCAGTGCATTTGATAATGGTCCATTAGAAACAAAGAACTGATCAAAACGAGAGATCAAGTTTGGATAGGATTATGATTAATGAAGTTTAAACAAATATATTATGATTAATGGAGTTTAAACAAATATATTATATTACAAGAATTTATAAAAATATAAATTAGAATATATAAAAAGAAAATTTCAGAAATTTATCACCATTATCAAAATTAATGATCTCATATCTGTTTGTAGTTTTGATGCTTTTATTTTTAAATAAGATTATCCATCATAAATTTTATCTAAATGTTTTAAATTTTTTATTTTTTCAGAAGTTTTGTTTTATTTTAAATAAAATTTCGTAATTTTTCTTTTAATTTTGTTGTAAATAAATATCCTTTATTTTTATATATTATTATAGTAATTTAAAATTCTATATTAACAAATATTTATTTAGATATTTATAATTAAACTTTATTTTGATTACTATCTCGCAGATGACAATAATATTTTTATGCAAGATAAATTTACAGTATTTTTATGCACTCTAATGTAGTTTAATGATACTTTCAAGGAAGTATTCTCTTGCAATATGCGTTTTATGCTTTCATTCCTCGCGTTTTATTTTAGTCCCGGTTTCGTTCTATTTGCACTTTTCCTCCCCTCCTTGCTCTCGCTCGTCTCTGTTTTCCTCCGACAAGTTTTGGCACGGATACTACACTCCCCTTCAACTCAGATTTTTAAGAATTTTATTGGTACTACTTGGTCCTTTTCCTTTTTCTTTTTCTCTGCTGTTTTGATGGAAAAATTATGTCTTTGTCTTTGATTCTTAACTGATATGTTTTGTTGGTTTTTTTTTTTTGAAAGGCATATGTTTTGTTGGTTAATTGCTTATTTAACGCAGAATTATTGTTCTCTGAGCCTTTGTGTTCTTTTGGGAATAGTTTGCTCATTTATCTTTTTGGCCATTGGTGTCTCATGAAAAGTCGTGAATATGTGAAGTTTTGTTTAGTTGTAGGGGCTGAAGCTTGGTGCAGAATGGTAAGAACGAAGAATCAAACATGAAAGACACAGAAACTATAAAGAATGGAACTTTTTCACATGCTTAGTTTTTTTAAAAATAGGTTTTCTGATGCATAAAATGCTCTAGTTTTGATTCTAAGGGCAGACGATATGGGAGTAATAAAAGATGGGAAAGTGTCGGGACTGCTACCAAGCTCTCAGGCGTTTGCAGTGCACTATCCAGGCTACCCTTCTTCTGTATCTCGTGCCGTTGAGACCCTGGGAGGAACTGAGGCAATTGCAAAGGTACCCACAAAAATTTGTTGTTGCTCTCATCACAACTATGGAAGTCCTTTTAGATGTATGAGTCTTATTATTCTAACTACTGTGATTTTTTTTTAGGCTCGTAGCTCTGAAATGAACAAGCTGGAGCTCCATTTCCGCCCAGAAGATCCATATTCACATGCTGCATTTGGGGAGCTTCGTCCCTGTAATAATTTTCTACTGAAAATCTCGAAAAAGAAGACAAATTCCTCACTGAGTGCGGATAATATACCAAGTAATCAACAAGAATCACAAGTTGAACCAGACCTTTGTGCTGATATTGTCCGTCAGCTCCCTGAGGCTTATCACTTTGATGGTTAGAGACTTATCTCTTCTTTTTATGTCTCGCAAAACCAGGACTGTTATTCATCATGTATAAAAGTTTTCTTTGGAACTTTGTGAAGGAATGGTAGACTACCAACATGTTGTTGCGGTTCACGCAGATGCTGCACAAAGGAAAAAGAGAAATTGGACAGAAATGGAGGAGCCTCGATTTGGTAAAAAAAATTTACAGTACTGTTGTGTGTAATATTTGGAAAAGGTGGTCTCCTTTTACTTCGAATGATGATAAACTATCTTTTGCTGGCTTTTTCTTTCGTAGAAAAAGCCGGCTTAATGGATTTGGATAAAGAGGATGTGATGATTTTGCTGCCTCCACTTTTCTCGCTCAAGGATACTCCTGAGAATTTAGTGTAAGAACTCTACAGCTGTTGTTATTTACTTATACTGGCTAGCATGCAGTTTCTAATCTTGTGACCCTGTTGCTTCACCTACTAGTTTCATTTGACATACTTTCTAGTGTTATATTTTAATTGTATAGTTAAAATTATCTACTTACTGGCAATGGTAAAAAGAAACAAGATGTGCCTATTTGACGTGACTAAGTTGCAAATTATAAGTGGATAAGGATTGTGTATAAAAGAGAAGAGGATGGAACCTTGTGTATTTGCTAGGATTACCAGATCAATTTGATTGAAACTGTTGGATAAAATAGGGTTTGGTTGATCCATTGCCTGTTGATATTTTCAGTGGGATTTTATTCTTTTCACTTAACAGGTTGAGACCACCAGGCATTTCACTTTCAAAGAGGAAACAAGATGAAGGTGTGGGGAGTCATTTTGAGGTACTGACTAATTAAATGTGGTATTAAAGCTTAAAATATATTCTGTATATCATGTAAGTTGGTCTTGTATTAAGCTATACAACTAGACCTCTGCAAGTGCAACTCCAATGCCCACTTTTTGAATTGACGATGATTTTACTCTTCTTGATGCAGATGAACATAGAGCCAGCCCTTGCTATTGATTTTAACATTAAAGATATCCTGATTTGTTAAGTTTGTTCAACCAGATTTTTGCTATCTCTCATAAACCCTTTGTTTTCAAAAGTAAAGTTATTTCTTTGAGATCTGACATGCAGACCATTCTGGTTATTAGTCGCTCCAACTCAGGTTGTTCATCTCCTTACACATATAATTATAATAACCCTGGTAGTCGACATCTTATTAACTTTGCAATGCCTGAAATATTCTTATGGCAGTGACTTATCAATGTGAATAATGCTTCAAATAAAATGATTGGTTAGATTGTTGGTTTTAAACTTTGGATCCCATGATTTTTGGAGTTTATTTCCTGTAAAAACCTGTATCTATATCTTCGGCGTTAATCCAGCTGATATAAGCTTTCACGAACACAAGCATGATGGTGAATAATTTAACTTCCATAATGGATTAAGTAGCATCCATTTTACAAACCAAGTACATGGATCAGTTTAATATAGCAAACTATTACATTGTACAGTTTCTCACTTGCATTTTGCCTAAACATTATGGGTGTTGATCCTTATTGATGTTTGGAGGAACAAATTATATGAAACATTGTACAGAAGACAGTATCTAGAAAACAACCTCTAATAAGACTCATTGAAAATTTCAGCTTTTGTGATCTACAGCTGCTTCAACTTCGTATTGCATAGGTATTCTGTGTGTTGCTCCTTTTTGCTAGGTTTAGCGAAGCTAATGAAATTGAAGCATATGTGGAAGATAATGTGGACGAAACAACCTCCAGGAAAGACATTGAAAGTTTTGAAAAGTTTCTTCTTGGGAAAATTATTCCTTTTGTCTTGTTTCCCTTAGCTTTCACACAGATTCCCAAGGAAATAAATTGGAAGGAATACATAAAACGAGGTTCAGAACTGTGGGAGTGGCAGATGGCTGTATTTGATCTATTTCAGGAGCGGCCCATTTGGCCCAAAGATTCACTGACTGAGTGCTTACTCAATAAGGGTCTGAAATTTAGCCATCAGATGCTTAAAAGGTGCTCTTACTGCCTCCTTCCCCCTGCTATTGATTCTTGGTTCACTTTCATTTGGAAATCCCTTACACAACGAGAAACTTTATTCCATTTGATGGCCTCTAATGTGTGTAATTAATTCTGATTTTGCCTACAGGCTTTTACTTGCAGTTGCATATTACTTTTCAGGTGGACCATTTCTAAGGTTCTGGATCAGAAAAGGATATGATCCTCGCAAAGATCCCGAATCTCGGATGTAAGGAGCCTCATCTTAAGCTGTTTCAAAATTTCTCCCTTATTGTTACATTATTTCTTGTTTTCGCTTTTGTTTATTTGCATTTCTGTACTTAACGTTTTTTCCTCACTTAATTTTCTAAGCAGCTGAGATTAAACAACCAATGTTGTGCGTTTTTTAACTGTGTCAAGTTTAATTGCTTAAATGCGTTCTTTTCCTCCAGTGTGATATTTCCCTGGTAGACGATTGGTGTGAGACATGGATGAAGCATAAGCAGATGGATTTCAAATAAGTGAAAGATGAAAATTATTTATGGCACAACTCCTATGATATTTTGTTGAAAATAGTAAATTGTTAATGGCTTTAATACATTTGAATCATTTGCTGCAAGCAGGATATGGGGAACTATGCCTGGGTAACAGTGACAGGCAATCTAGTAAATTAGTTCATCTTCATCTATATAAAGATTGATGAGTTACACAGTTCAGTATTATTACAATGGTGTGAAGATCATCTCACACATGTGAATGGCATCTTAATACAAAATTTGCACATCCAAGGTTCAATCTTATGTTATGCTTGTGACTGTCTTCTGACAGATATCAACGGATTGATTTTCGAGTGCCGCCATCATTAAAGAGTTATTGTGATGCTAACTCTCTGTAAGTTATCATACCTGAAAATTGGAAGTAGTTGATGGATTGAATTTTTATCTGCAACAATTGTTCCAGTAAATGGTGAGGTCTTTGGCCTATGATGAAAACTTCAACAACTTTGTTGAACTACATAGCTGATTCCATCATCTTAAGAGTTCTTGTCAAGCTTGAATGAGATATGTAATGACACTTTGAATGGAGTGGAAATTCCTTCATTATCAAGAGATTGCAGTACACAGTGAACAATCCTGAAAATTGTTTATATGAAATAAATTGCATCTCAGCTTAACATTGTACACCATTTTGTGGTGGTCTGGAACATTTCTGGAAAACAAGTTGGTTTAATCTTATGTAGAGTTATCAAGATTCAATGATGGCCATAGGATATGTATTCGTGCTTTGTGAATCACAAAGTCAAATACAAAAATTCACCTGCATACAGCAACAGACATCTCTACGAAAGAATATACATGAATGCACGTGAGAAGGCCTTCTCTTCATGTCCCTTTGGTGGTTGTCTTATACTTCTTGAGATTTACTGGTGAACTGGTTAGTTAGGAACAAGAATGAGGGCAATTCCAGAAATTTGTTTCTCTCTATGAATTTCTGGCTAATGATTGGGCAGGCATGCAGATATTTAACTGGGTTTATTTGGTAGTAGCATGCATTGCAAGCATTTGCATGCCACCATTGTCCACAAGGAACAGTGAAAATTACACCTCTTCATCCTGAGAATATTTCTTATTTTGTCACAATTTAATCGGGATTCATAGGATGACTATGTGCTTATAAATCCCCTACAGTCTGCAGGTCAAATGGGAGGATTTATGCAAATTTAAAGTTTTTCCATACAAATGTCAAACATCATTCCAGCTATACGAACTTGATGATGATTACATTCGAGAGGAGATAAGAAAGCCCCCAAAGCAGACAACTTGCACAGTGAGTTTGTTGAATCGGCTTGATATTTATTATAAGATTGTTCCTTTTTCCGTATATTCAATAATATTGTTTCCTGAGATATACCGGTGCATTCACATAACTACATGAATTCTGCATGAATCCAGAATAATATATCACGTTCTTTAGTGTTAGTTTTCTAATATAGACCTACATGGCTAATACGGATCCTACATTCTATCTAATTTACACTTAGGATTAAGATGGCAAGATAAGGACTTATTTCCTGAGCAAATCTCAGGCTAGTATGCCTACTCTATCACGTTATCACATCCTTAACACTGTCGTATCCTTAACATCTGCTATTGACTTCATTGGTTGTCATGTGAATTAGTTTGTTTTATGTTTTCTTGTTCCCGTTTTGATCTCTGTTATGTTACTTTGTTATGTATTTGAAGTCATCACATTCATGCCATAAACTTCTGACTGGGAGCCTCTGAACTCAAGAAACTAGGTAAATGAGCTCTAGCCTATCAGTGATAGGGGAGAAGGGGTAAAAGATTACAGCAGTAAGGTGTTCTGAATTAGTCTTGAAACAGTATATAGGATTTATGACATTACTTCTTCAGTCTATTTACTATTTCCGTTCTTTTTTTATATACCATGATGAAAGTAACACGAGTTTCCATCTACTTGAAGTAAATGGTTAAGCATATTATTTGTGGATAGCATGTGCCTTTTATTATGTTGTTTGTGGTGTTTAAAGAGCTCTTGTTAATGCTACATCTTTACAGTATGGAACAGGATGGCTCTCGCACTATGTGCTTGATAGCTTGAGACTTCGTTTAATGGTAAAGTACCTTTCCGTGTATCCAAAAACTGGTGCAGAAAAATTACTCAAAGCTGCCCGTGAAGATTTTGAGAAGTCAAAGAGGGCATGCATCTATAAAGATGTCTTAAAAACCGATGCAGAGAAACACGATAAAGGTTCAATTGACTTCTTTCTTTATCCTTGTTTCTACATCATATTGGTCATTTCTATTAAGTTGACCATATCAAATAATTATTATTCTGATTATATCCCAACTGTTAATTAAATGATTGAGCAAATGTAAATTGTAAATCATTATATGCAAACTTGATATTTGTTCAATATTTTGAAATATTGGTGCTTGAACCTTATCTGTTGTGCACATTCTTTATTCTTAGTAGTTTCCTTTTACTGAAATCTAGCATAATTTTCTAAATGGCTGGTCCAACTGCTTTTCATGCTCTGGTCGCAGAAGCTAAGCAAAATACAGTTATGGGGGTTGATTTAGTTTGTGTGATCTTCCCTTGAAATACTTCCTAGTTGCTTTCTCATTTGAATCGTTATCATGAAAAGAGGATAATATTATGGTGCAGAGGTTGTAGAGGTTGTAGGAGATGAAGGTAATGAGAATCAAGACAGTGTTAATGATGGTCAGGAGGCTGATATTGAGTCAGATCATGAAGAACTGGATGCATACGAGGAACTGGATATGGTAATTCGAAGGCTTCTCTATGCTTTTATGGCAATTCTTTCTTCAATTTCTGATATGTTTAAAGTTGCCTTCTCAATTTCTTTTTTCCTTTTCAGGCTGGTGAGGATGATGAATTTTCTTGGCAATCGCATTCTTGTATCCTTGTATCGTTTCCCTTTTTTTCGTTTGAATTGAAAGAGCATGTTAATGGTTGAGAATAAAAATTTTAATGGAAGATAAAGTTGTTGTCCAAATCAACCTAAATTTTCTAAATTTTAATCTAACCAATATTTAAATTTCAACATAATTCTGCAATTTTTTGTTGCTCTATATCCTTTACATGATTCGCTCTAGATATGGAAACCAACTCAAGGAGCTATTTGCAAGAGTTATTTGATAGCTTTCCATCAGCAGATGGTGATAAAATACAAGATGCTGACAGTAGTGATAAAGAATATCAGATATACGAGCAAGATGATGATGGAAATGACTCTGATTATGATGATGAATGACATACTCCTTACATGAAGCCATCTTTTTCAGGGGTTTGTTTTCAAATTCAACCTTTTTCCTTAACTCTTGCAATCTTTTCATCAACGTTACATATTGATTCATGGTCTAATCTATAGCCCTTGTAGGGGGTAATAGTTGGCAGCATAAAGCTTTTTCAGGGAACTAATGATATCCTCAGAAGATGGCATTATTTCCACTTCAACTGCTGAAAGCTCCATAATGTGCTTCATTGTAGCTTACCAACACGTAACGTCGCTGATTGGTTATAAGCTAAGTTTCTCTGTGGACAATACTTCCGTGTGTCCTTCAAATGTCTCTAGTATTCATGTTGAAAGTTTTGCTTCTAAACTGGCGTTGGCTTTGATGGTTAGATTTCTAGAAATGATGCCCTTTTTCTTAATGTAATTACAGGATAGTGTAAACAGAGGAGTGTATATTCACATCGTTACAGCGGAATACGTCATACATGGGCTTAAGTTGATTGATGTTCCTTTTAGAATAAAATAGTTACCAACAAATCAATTTGGACAAGACAGCATTTTTAGTATGACAACACTCCAGTGTTCCAATTACTGCAAGTCTCCGATTTTCCCTTAAATCATTTCAGCTGGAGCAAGAAATTCCAGTCAATAGCAATTCTTTAGCTGTCTAACTCGGATCAAATAAATGAGGGAAACCCTTTAGCAGCAGAGACAAATCAAAACAATTGATGTGATTATGTAAGCTTTAACCACCACTACAGTAGAAGATAGTGAATTCTTCACATATTAAATCTATGTATCAGAAAAGTGGATATTAAATGTCCCATCTCTTTTTCACGCGGAACATTAACGCTGACGACTTGATATCATCTTGTGGTACTTGGAGCATGAACTGAACTTTCATTTTCATTGGGGCAGTCTTGGCCTTGCCAGCTTCATCGCCAACCTGAATCACAGATATTTAATTGTCATGAACTCTGGTAAAGTTCTCAAGTGGAAGTTACGAGGAGCTGAATTGCTATCACCTTCTGTTTCAAGCTTTTTAAATAACCCAACTCATTATTCAAGTACCAAAATATGATTATTTCCTACAATAGCTCTTCTCCATCTCCAAAATAATTTAACCGAGCACATCTAAACAGCATGACAAAATCTGATTATTTGCGGATTCTAGGAGTCCATAACATCTACACTGCCATCACTCTTATTCACTGAATTTTTTTGAAGCATTCCAATAATATATGATAGTAACTTTCCTGGAGTTGATGAGAATGGAATTGATGTATAATAATAAAATTTGATGCTAAATGGAAAAAAGAAAGAAACTTCGGCAATTATGATCACGTACCCATAATGATGCCCATCCAAGACGCACTTCTGAGTCATAACCAGCTTTAAATTTGAAATCTTTGGCATAAGTGTGCTTGTACACAGCACTCCAATAGTTGGTATCAAAGTTGTACCAGTAGCTGGATCACATCAACTTATCACCAAATCGAACTCCATATTGCAATTAATCTTAGAACCTCTTTTCTCTGAAGGGTAAGAAATAAAAATTTTCCACAAAGCCATTTTTTTTTCTTTCCTTTTACGAGGACAAGACCTTTGATAACCTAAAATCTGTAAGTCTACAATTATCAGCATTGGCATCTCCAAAAATGCTTGCATCATTTAGCTTGACCACAATGCCAATAAATTGCTTTCTAAATACTAATAGACAGTATCATGATTCCAAGAACAAGTTGAAAGTTCCAAACGATATCTATTACATACATAGCAATTTGCAGTTGGGAAATTTCATTTCAATCGCTAACATCTGCAGTACCAAAAGTAAAAGTGAAAGGAAAGACAAAAGAGTATCCCTAATTATATCTATCTAGCCAACCAATCATGCACGATATAGTAAAAGGAGAGAGCTAACCTCAACTTATTAGAAGGACTGATCCGACGCTTGAACGCAAATGATAAAGCATTTGAAGGAAGAGAAATGGCAGGAATAAATGAGACTACTTCATCCTGCATTCATGTCAATACGCTCAATCTCATTTTCATCACTTTCAGTGGTAAAAAAAAGTAAAAAGGATCTAGGGACCTGAGGGCCAAATCCCTTTCACTCCACTGACAACTATAGCCTAACACTTACTAGAAATGTAAATTAAAGAGAAACAACCTTATAGCAGTATCGCAGTTTCAAATCTTCATCACTGAATTGAGCAGTGCAAATCCCATTTGATAGTTGACCTTTAACAGTTCCACTAATTGACAACGCTCTCTTTACATCTTCCTCTTCTTTCTCCTCCAGCGAAACTTCACCAATGGGGAATTTCAGTGTTGCTTTTGGCTGAAACAGCAGGATGCCAGAAACATTTGTTTATAAACAACAGATATAGTAACTGAAAACTTATCCTTGAAATCTACATTGGTTTTAAGAGCATGTCAAAAGTTGGAATCAGAAAGATTTCCAACTGTGACAGGTGAAGGCTTATCCACCAAACAAATATGGAATGAACTTTGAAGAAAGTTATGATGCCATTTGAAGGCTGGTCTTTTTAGGAGGACAACAAAATTCAAACCATACGTAGGTTTTGCTCATGTGGGAGAATATCTTAACTCAACTACAGGGCAAAAGCATAACATAGTAACCTTTGCCCCAAGACAATGGACATCCATAGACTGTTACTGGCACTAAAAAGAATGTACAAAGCCGAAACAAATTAAGGGTCTCTAATGAGGAGATGATGAAAATGTCTAACCATAAGATGACACAAGTCATACTAACCAAACTGATGGTCGGGATAGGAGTTGATAACTGAAGTGAATAGCCAGGATCAGCGAGATCTGCAACTATTGCCACCTCACCTTGTTGAGCCTATAAAAAAAATGATATGAGATGTATGTCAAATAAAATGAATATAACAGATCTAACTGAGAATCAAGAGAAAAAAGAAATGTCAAAGAAATTGAATATAACAGATTTAACTATAAGAATCAAGTAAACCAAGAATGATGGCATTAGGAAACATGCAAACAAGCAGACCCCTGGTACCATTTAACTTGAAAGAAAAATCAGAAATGTAGTCAGAGAAATAATAGCATTAAATTTACATTTCGTAGGAAACAAACCAAATAACTATATATATCACTGATTCATCCGTTTTTCCCTTCCTTTTGACAAAAGGACAAAAAGCCCGGCTGCTACTGCAATGCTATAGAGTTTAAGACCTGCTCAACTTGTGCAATAGAAGTATAAAGATATAAATGTTTTAACTACTCAATCAGCACTACAGCTTTCCACTTAATCATAAAATAAGAGGCATAATATGCTGATACTTTCTTATTTGATAAGCAAAAGCTTGTCATTGTACACATGTTTTCTACTCAACTCTTGTTACATTCCACCTCGTTCAGGATGTTTGATTGTTTAACCAATAAGAGGTACCATATGGCTGATACTTTCTTATTTGATTAAAAAAAAAGCATGTCATTACACACATGTTTCTACTCAGATCTTGCTGCATTCCACCTCTTGCAGAATGTTTATTGGTTAACTGAATTAATATGGGCACTTATCATTTAGAGTTCATATTTCAACCTATATTAACACAGAGTATTTCTACACTCCTACATAGGAGGACAAGATGAATAAACTAACCGTTTAGCTGCAAGTTTCATTTAGATAAACTAACCCATCTGCTAATAAAGGTCCAAGAAACCATATTTATTGCTAACAGCTCTTCTAAAATTTTAAGATTTCTAGCTAAGATATCATTGGCAAATAGATCAGACTGAAAACAAGAATGTAAATCATAAGAGGTAGGGAAAATAAGAAATCTGCCAGGAAAGGTATAATTTAGATAATAGATAACAAGTTTCATAGCTTCAAGTAAACTATATGAAAGCTGACCAATATACCGAAATCTCATAGCTTGCGAGCCAAATTGTTCAAAATTGCCAGAGAAACTTCTCCAAAGCCTTCAGTTTCGTTTCCCTACCCTCCATAGAAAAATAGCCCAAAACAGTACCAAACAGGACAAAAACTCGGAACTTTTTTGTCATGCAAATTCAAGGGCTGATGAACATCGAAACTCATATCCCATCTTTCAAATTGCTATCAAACGGCATTCAATTTCCCAGAAACAAACTAACACATACCCCAGAATCCAATTAGTCCAACTCCGAAAACAAGCAATAAACACACACAAAAATAGAAATAGGAAAACGAGTGAAGTAGAAAAAGATTGGACCTTGACATCATGGGCAGCCTTGAAGGACAACCTGGGACCCATATCGAAGGAAGCCTTAACAAGGGCATTTTGTTCTTCAAGATCATAGTGAAGAGAGAGCAACTTAGAAGTAAATGAAAGGTGGGGTTCAGAGAGCTCTCCTTTGTTATTGTTCTGGAAAGTGAATTTCAGCTTAGCCAAGCTATCTAACAATTTGCAGGACACTTTGTGGAAGAACAGCGAGCTGTCGCTGTCAAATTCGGAAGTCACTCGAAATGAAGGCCTCTTGGAGAGAATGGAAACTATAGGATGTGGCGAAGGAGGCGGCGGCGGCGGCGGCGGAGGAGGTGGCGGTGGGTAGAAAGGAAGTTCGGGATCTACCATACCGTTGGGTTTTGGAGGAGGAGGAGGAGGGAGTGAATCAGCCATTGTAGTAGGAATTTGAATGACTTGCTTTGAATGGCAGACCTTAAAGCAACACAGGCTGCTTTGTAGTGTTTGTGTGTTTTGAGGTGGGGCCGTCCGGCGGGATCGTGGTTGATTTTCAAGGCGGAGATTTTTCAGGTGGTGGCGGTCCACCCCATAACATCACAAATTTCTAGAATTATTTTAGACACGGGAAAAAAGAAGTTCTTAGTTCTATAAAATCATTTAGAAATTATGGCATTAAAAATGTTTAGAATAATTCTTTTAAAAATGGTTTTTACCATAAATATCTTCAAGTAAAATTTAAAATATTGAAAACGAAAAATCATAAGAAAATCCATTTCTTACCTGGTTTTAATTTATACGAGAAATTATATAATTTTGTAAATTTTCTGTTTTAAAAATAGACTTTCTACTCTTGTACAAGATCGTCAATTCTTATTATTTATTGAATTATGTTATGTGTAGCTTCGAAGAAAGATTAACTAAACTAACTAAACGATTTAGCTAATAAGATGCTCCATGCGACTATTTAATAGAAGACAGGACAGGACAGGGCACTGCTATAACAGGAAGATAAATAAAAAAAGTGAATACAACAGTTTCATGGCTGAGCTGATGATGTTGTTCCAGATCCTGAAGTTGGGAGCCCAGAAGGTCCAGAGTCAGGAGGTGCAGTCCTCGGTGGTGGCATTGAATGCTGATATTGTTGACCTACTTGTGGAACCTGTGGAGGGGGCACTGAAGCTGGATAGGAAGAAGGGTATTGTTGATAAGGTGGCTGGGGGGCCATATAACGGTAAGGTGGATAGTACGGTAGATGATGTTGCCCAGGACCCTGCTGCTGGTATTGCCCATATGGCGCTGGTATACCCTGATAAGCATATTGCTGACCACCTTGCTGCTTCTCTAATCCAGGCCGGTTGTCACTGGATCCTGATGCCCCATCTTGAGATTGAACAAGGGCTCCCATACGTTGAGGATCCATTGATGGGTAATAAGTTCTTTCCTGCTGGGACGGAGGAGGAATATTGAAATAGTGCATAGGTGGGGGTTGGTCCAGGGTGCCTGGTGGATGTAATTGGTTCTGCTGTTGAGATACAACTTGCCGTGGCAACATCCCACCATGAGCCATTGCTGCATGCTGCCTTGCTTCTTCTGATCCTTCGTTCTCAGGTTTTGGCGCTTGTGGCCTACCCCACATCAGCTTCAGCCTAAGACCTTTGATGACTAGTTTGTTGACGAGCTCTTCAGCAGCCTTCTCAGCACCTTCTCTTGTGGTGTATGTCACAAACGCAATTGCTCGTTGAGGAACTATTTTTACAGATTCAATTTCACCATGGGCATAAAAGTTATCCCTAAGATCCTGCTCCGTAATCCTTCCGTCAAGTCCACCCACATAGAGGGTTCTAATGCTTTCATCATCAGGAGGTTCCAGTGAAGGCATTTCACCAGCCTTACCGAGTAGCTTCAGAGCAACTGGATCATTCACACTGCAGACATTCCCAAAAGGATCCCAATAAGCATTACATATCACATAAAACACCTAGCAACTTTTAATATTTGCCTACCACACCCATCTCTTAGTCTGGTGGCTGGGAATCTAAGTCAATAATTAATCAGTCAGCTGGCATGAATGACTCACATGAAGAACACCAAACCATCAAAATAAATATATATGGTCAGAAAGAATCTTAAAGATTTGCACATACCCGTAGTAACGATCTTTTATATTTTGCTGAGACAACTCCCCAGTTACAGGCATTTCATGTCTATAAGGACACTCAGCACCTCGTGTACATTCACCACGTATGTAGAAACTGCAAACATGAGCTCTGTTTCTTTTATAGTACGGTGTTGTCCTTTGTAGCTTCAAAATAGTATCGTTGGGCCTTACCTTTCCATATGAAGATTCATAGTCTATGCCTGCTCTGGCCTGCATTGTGCAATCAGTGCATTAGATTTAGTTACATAAGCAAGGATGGAACAAAAAACATGCTACCAATAGCATATAAAATCAAGCAACCCTAACGACATTGACATATAATCCTATCATGTCAATTAGATACCATATCATAGTCCCAAGAACTCTATACAAATGCCCTGACGACCAAAGGTATAAAGCTCTCGGGTATAAACATATGCTGATGAAAGATACAAACAATGTTCAACGACAAATAACAAGAAGCAGTAACCAACTTGAAACAACACCAGTCATGCAAAAAGCAACAGTTACCAGTACCAGACCACAGAAAAAGCAATCAAGGGAACCGTGAAATATGAATTTGAACGTACAAACGATCAACAAGTATCACCTGACCATCTCACATCTACTACAGATACACTCTAGAACAGCAAATAGACAATCAAAATACTGTCCACTAACTAGTGGTGGTTTGGAGAGTGGCACTGTGGCAGCATGTTCAAAATAACAAGTATCTTCACATACAGAACTGAACAGATGCTAATGGAAAAGAACTAGTATTGCAAAATAAACATAAATGTACCCGGCGGTCATGCTCCTCAGCAAAATACTCCCTGTTCACGTCACTCTTTGGAATGGCATCATTGGAATTGATACTGAGAGAAGTATCCCGAACTTGCACTGGCAAACCATACTCAAGATCCAGAAGGCAGACCTGACACACATTTTTCAATTTACTGCATGTTTGGCAAACCTCGGTCTTCTTAAACCTTGCATCACGACCAGGCCTCCACCGGAAAACTGTAAATGGTCGGGTGCATATCTTGCATTCCTTATCAAATTCAGCTCTGGTCTGCACACCCATGGATCCAATCATAAGCAAGATGTCCACATAAAATGAAACGGAAACAACAATGAGTCTCCAAAACAAGGGTCATACCATACGGACGTAGGGATTATCCCCAAGGCACGACTCACATAAGATAGGGAAGTCCGAACGTTCCCAACCATCAGCCTCAACATCCCTCAATAATCTGTGAGCCATTTCCTGTTCTGCTTAGTTCAGATGAACCCTTCACTGTGAAAAAGAGAGGGTTTTGAAATGCGATGAGAAACGGAAAGAATCGGAAACCCTTAAAAAAAAAAAACTCCCCAGAACAAATATGATAGAATGGAATGGAGATTGTCACCTGAAACAGTGAATCTTCGTTGAGTTTAAGGTACGAGGGGAAATTTGTAAGATTTTGTATTTGTCAGTCGGTATGAGGGAAGAAGAAGAGACACGCTTCCTTCTCTGCCTTCTTACCCTAACCAGGGGCCAAATATGCTTTTGAAAATAATAATAATAATTAAATATATTAAACGAATAAAAAACAGTTAGTTGTTTGGTTCAACGGCTTAAAAATAGAATTATAATTCTTAAAAATAAAAAAGATAAAGAATAAAATAAAATAAGTATTATTTTATTTAGTTTACTATTAAAGAATTTCTATATTAACGTGTAGTTTAAAATATAAACTTGGAATGATAAAGAAGTAATTAACAAAAAGACTATATTATTATTATTATTATTATTATTATTATTATTTGTGATATAATTTATTCTTTATTCTTATTCTTAATTTTTATTATGAATAATTATGAATAATTTATTATTAGTAATTAAATTTCTTATTATTATTAATTTTCTTCTTCTTCTTCTTCTTCTTCATTATCATTAGTAATTTTCTTCTTATTATATGACTTTCCAACATTTTACTCTGGTTAATTTTCCTGGTTCGACTCATGTCAGCATTCATTATATAGTCGCAATTGCAATATAAAATAACAATGGAACAGTATTGAAAATAAATATAACATAAAGCTTTAAATTTATAAAAAGTTATTTAGTTGAACAAAAAATAAGTTTCAGCTATATTTTAAATAACTAGACAAAATATTTAAACTTCAACATAATCCTCAATGTGTGGCAAGAAACCTCCTCCTCACCGAACCAAGTCTTCGAGAAGGCACATGGGTGAAAAATCCAAGCATTTGTATAGGATGATTAGGAATTTTGCTTAAAGCAGCATCCCTTTCATCATCTGTGAGTCCCTCTATCTCACTCAATGCATTATCTAACTATTCAACTCTTTATTGAATATATGTTTCAATCTCAATACTCTTACACAATTTATCTCCAATCTAATTCATGGTATCACCCAACATCCTGGCAATAACAAATTGAATCTGCACGACTTGCTTCTCCCATATCATTACTCTTTTTTCTCCTCTTCGCTGAAATATTTTCAGTTTGTCTTTCAAGATTTGATACTTAAGGTTAGGTAAAGGGCTTATCTATGCCATGCAAACTATGCTTATATTGATCTTCACCACCTTCATTTATCCCACCTACACCTTCTTGCCTTTTCATTTCTTTAAGAATATCCGCAGCAGTTTGTGCGTCATTTCCAGTTACACGATCTTCTCCATAGATCTCAGTCAATTCATTATAGAAAGGAAAGCTCTTCCTTCGAAATTGAGAAGCATCTTTGTGACTTTGACAAGATGAAAAAAAAATTAATAATTTATATAAATGACAAGAAAGTAGTTAAAGAAAATACTTAAAACAAGTTAAAAGTTTAGTACTTACACTTAAGTAAGAATCTCATACATGATCTTTAGCAATAACGATCTTGCTTTTGGTATCCCATCTAAATCTATTAGTATTTTTCCTTACCATATCATAAACAATGCTCCACTCTTTCTTTAAAATCTTAATCCTAGACTCCATGTGAGGCATGACTTTTAAGTTTCAATTAGAAAGCTTTGTTGCTACCATTCTTTTTAATTCATTGAGATACCCAACTTTAAATTCATTGAGATACCCATTCTTTATAGCGAACAACAAGCTATAATAATTCGATTTTGCGTCTTAATTGGATAAAATGATGGACTCCTAAGAATAGCTCATCTAATTTTTAGTAACCAAAACACGTATCAATTACATTGCATGGAGTCGCTTGTTTCATATTAAAAAATTCCTCTGAAGTTCTTGGCTGGTAACCTTGACGTCATTCACCAAATGGTACCTTTGACCCCTCAAAAATGCAAGGAAAGGTCTCATTTAAATGAATGGCGTCAAGGTTACCAACCAAGAACTTCAAAGGAATTCTTTAATATGAAACAAGCGACTACACGCAATGTAATTAAGAGATGTTTTGGTTGCTAAAAATTAGATGGGCTATTCTTAGGAGTCCGTCATTTTATCTAATTAAGACACAATCGAATTATTGTAGCTTGTTGTTTGCTTCATAATTTTACTAGGCAGGAGATGAGTTTTGATCCCATGAAGAGTGATTTAGGGGATTATTTTTACACCAATCCAGTTGTCGAGGAGGAGTGTATAACTGCTAGTGACCTAACTAATGCTTGGACAAATTAGAGAATTGAATTGGCACGTGAAATTTTCAATGAATGGCGAACATCTAGGAAAAATGAGAATTGCCGTTTTTTAGGTGTTCTATTATGTTTGAGTGTTAGGAGGTTTTATATTATTGTTCATGTAAGTTGTTTTACTCTTTGTTGTTTATATTGTACGCTATTATTGTAGACTATATTGTTCTCGTAAGCTGTTGATGCTTAATGTTAACTGGTATGAAGAATTTTATGAACGTTTTTATTTTTACTTTATTATGACAATTTTTTATTTATCAATATTGCTTTAATTTGATAGATAAGTATGTCAATGAATTCTCTGTCAACTATTGATTCTCAAAGTTCAAAATGAACAAAAAGAAATTGGAACTATGATGAGGATGTTGTGCTAATTTCCTGCATAGTTGATTTGCATAATATGGGAATGTACAATGCTGATATTGGATTTAAAGCTGGGTATCTTAATGAATTAGAAAGAATGGTAGCAACAAAGCTCCCTAATTCAAACTTAAAAGCCAGATTTCACATAGAGTCTAAGATTACGACTTTAAAGAAAGAGTAGAGCATTGTTTATGATATGATAAGGAAAGATACTAGTGGATTTGGATGGGATACCGAAAGGAAGATCGTTATTGCTAAAGATCATGTATAGGATTCTTACTTAAGTGTAAGTACTGAACTTTTAACTTATTTTAAGTATTTTCTTTAACTACTTTCTTGTTATTTATATATATTATTGATATTTTTTTTCATGTTGTCAGAGTCACAAAAATGCTGCTCAATTTCAAAGGAAGAGCATTCCTTTCTATAATGAATTGACTAAGATCCATAGAGAAGATTATGCAACTAAAAATGACGCACAAATTGCTGTGGATATTCTTGAAGAAATGAAAAGGCAAGAAGGTGTGAGTGAGATAAATAAAGGTGGTGAAGATCAATATGAGCATGGTTTGCATGACATAGATAAGTCTTTTACTCAACCTCAAGTATCAAATCTTGGAAGACAAGTTAAAAATATTTCAACAAGGAGAAGAAAACAAAAGATAGCTTTCACATTCACATCCACAACAACAAAAAGAAAATAAAGTCATTGTACTATTTTGAATTATTTCATGGTTGTTCTCTTACATTGTACATTATTTGAACAATTTCATGTAAACACATTAGAAATTTTATTTTTTACAGTCATGGCTCATTTTAGGTTGAGTTTACGTAGAAATGCCAAAAGAACAAAAAGGATTGTGGTTGTCTTAACTGTATGGTTGCAGTTGTGTGATGTTGTTAGTTCGCTATTTAGTTTGTTGTTGTTGGCATTAGAGGCTTCTTTATATAGTTATAGGCCAAGGATTAGAAGTTATTTTCTAATTTTTTTACAAATCGAGATTATGTGAGGCAAATTGTGCATGACAATGATGAGTTATGTATTTCAATGGTTAGGATAAATAGGCAAGCCTTTTTTAAATTATGTGAAATGCTAGAAAGTATAAGAGGATTAAAGTCAACAAAAAACATGCTTATTGATGAACAAGTAGCAATTTTCTTACATATTAGTGCTCATCATGTTAAAAATCGAGTTATTAGGAAAAATTTTAGAAGGTCAGGTGAAGCAATTAGTCGGTGTTTTTATAATGTTTTAAATGCAGTGATGCATTTACAAGATCTTTTATTTAGAAAACCTGAGCCTATTCCAACAAACTCTTCAGACCATCGGTAGATGTGGTTTAAGGTAGATAATCACCATATTACTTTTAATAAGAAAATATAGTGAATGTGATTAAGGTTCCTCATTATTTTTTATTTCATTTGAATTGTAGAATTGCTTAGGTACTCTAGATGGGATATATATCAGGGTTAATGTGCCAATTAAAGATAAACTTAGATTTCGAACTCGTAAGGGGAGGAACATTGCAATAAATATATTAGGTGTGTGCACACCTGACATGCAATTTGTTTACATTCTTCCTGGTTAGGAAGGGTCAGCAATTGGTGGTCGAGTTCCTCGTGATGCAATTACTAGGAGACATGAACTAAAAGTGCCTTATGGTAAGCTTTCTTATATGATATAGGCAGGTTGTTTAAAATTTTGAATATGAGATAATGTAAATTGAATAACTTATATGGTGATTTTTTATATAGGTTGCTATTACCTAATCGACGTAGGTTATACAAATTGTGAGGGCTTCCTTGCACCTTTTAGGGGTCAAAGGTACCATTTGAATTAATGACGTCAAGAAGTCTAAAGGAATTTTTTAATATGAAACAAGAGAATGCACGCAATGTAATTGAGAGGTGTTTTTGGTTACAAAAAATTAGATGGGCTATTCTTAAAAGTCCATCATTTTATCCAATTAAGACACACAATTAAATTATTATAGCTTGTTGTTTGCTTCATAATTTTATTAGGTAGGAGATGAGTTTTAATCCCATGGAGAGTGATTTAGGGGATTATTTTCACACCAATCTAATTGTTGAGGAGGAGTGTATAACTGCTATTGACACAACTAATTCTTAGACAAATTGGAGAATTGAATTGGCACGCGAAATGTTTAATGAATGGCAAACATCTACGTAAAATGAGAATTGACATTTTTTAGGTGTTCTATTATGTTTGAGTGTTAAGAGGTTTTATATTATTGTTTATATAAGTTGTTATACTCTTTGTTGTTTAGGTTGTACGTTGTTGTTGCAAATTATATTATTCTCGTAAGTTATTGATGCTTAATGTTAAGTAGTACAAAGAATTTTATGAATGTTTTTATTTTTCCTTTATTATGAAGATTATTTTTTATTTATCACTATTGCTTTAATTTGGTAGATAAGTATGTCGATGAATTCTCCGTCAATTGGAACAAAAATAAATTGGAACTATGAAGAGGATATTGTGCTAGTTTCTTGTATGGTTGATTTGCATAATGTGGGAACGTACAATGCTGATACTGGATTTAAAGGTGGGTATCTCAATGAATTAGAAAAAATGGTAGCAACAAAGCTCCCTAATTTAAACTTAAAAGCCAAACTTCATATAGAGTCTAGAATTAAGACTTTAAAGAAAGGGTGGATAATTTTTTATGATATGGTAAGGAAAAATACTAGCGGATTTGGATGAGATACTGTAAGGAAGATCGTCATTGCTGAAGATCATGTATGGGATTCGTACTTAAATGTAAGTATTGAACTTTTAACTTGTTTTAAGTATTTTCTTTAACTACTTTCTTGTCATTTATATAAATTATTAATGTTGTTTTTTTTCATCTTTTCAGAATCGCAAAGATGCTGCTCAATTTCGAAGGAAGAGATTTCCTTTCTATAATAAATTGACTAGGATCTATGAAGAAGATCGTGCAACTGGAAATGACGCACAAACTGTTGCGAATATTCTTGAAGAAATGAAAAGGCAATAAGGTGTAGGTGGGATAAATGAAGGTGATGAAGATCAATATGAGCATGATTTGAATGACATAGATGAGTCATTTACGCAACCTCAAGCATCAAATCTTGAAAGACAAGTTGAAAACATTTTCGCAAGGAGGAGAAAAAGGAGTAATGATACGGGAGAAGCAAGCCGTGCAGATTCAATTATTGTTGCTGCCAGGATGTTAGGTGATGCTATGAATTAATTTGGAGATAAATTGTGTAAGAGCATTGAGACTAAAACATATATTCAACAAATAAGTGAATAGTTAGATAATGCATTAGGTGAGATAGAGAGACTCACAGATGATGAAAGGGATATTGCTTTAGGCAAAATTTCTAATCATCCTACATAAATGCTTATGTTCTTCATTCTTGTGCCTTCTCGAAGACTTGGGTGGGTGAGGAGATTTCTTGCCACACATTGAAGATTTTGTTAAAGTTTAAATATTTTGTCTAGTTATTTAAAATATAGCTGAAACTTTTTTTTGTTCAACTAAATAACTTTTTAGTAATTTAAAGCCCTATCTTATATTTATTTTCAATATCATTTCATTTTTATTTTATATTGCAATTGTGACTATATAATGAATGCTGACATGACCAGAAAAAATTAACCACTGCAAAATGTTGGAAAGTCATATGATAAGAAGAAAATTAATAATAATAAGCAATTTAATAATAATAATAATAATAATAATAATAATAACAACAACAACAACAACAACAATAACAACAACAAAATAATAATAATAATAATAATAATAATAATAATAATAATAATAATAACAACAACAACACCAACAATAAGAATAATAA
>JANIIA010000005.1:8815556-8841751 GCA_027478495.1 Erythroxylum alaternifolium | reverse complement strand
TATCAAGTTTAATAACAAAATATGTAAATTTACAAAATTAATGTGAAAATCACTAATCCTGATACATTTGAGGGAACATGTATATATATATATTGTAGGGTCATAGATTAATCTTAAAAATAATAAAGTAAGTAAGTTAATAATATTCTTTTATTTATTATTTGTGTCTACTTTTTCAAAAGAAAAAGAAATAAAGTAAAAATATAAATAAAATTTAAAATGAACGGGACAAGAAAAAAGAGAAATAAAGCTTTTTATGTAGAAATCACAAGAAAATAGATATTAATAAATAAAAATAAAGATTGGAGAAACCTATTCTAAATACAAGCATGGTATACTTAAAGACGTTGTAGAAAAGAACTCTCAGATTCCGTTTTAATTTCGAAATCAAATTTACTTTTAGAAGAAGTTGATGGTCGCAACGCCAACGAGTGAGAAATCCCGTTGAACTCCAAAATAAAAACAAGTTTCAAAAGAAAACTGAAATAAGTTAAAAACGCACACGTGGAAGACAAAAGCAAAAGACAAAGTGATGTTCGAATTTATTTTCCGTTTTCAGAATCAGTCAGTTTCAGAAGAAAACTGCGATCACAAAGATTCATGGCACGCATGTGAATGACGTTCAAAGGTCCGTAAGAATTAAAATTCGAGACCAGAAAAGGACACGCGTAAAGAAACCTCGCTTCCAGGTGGCCTCTGCTGATCCCAACACCAGCCGACCTCTCTATAAAATATCTTAAAAGCAGTTAAGACTGTAGAGATCTCCAGACACGGGGCACGTTTGGATTTTGATCGATTCAAGATGGTGTCTTCAGCTTCAGGTTCGAAAAATCCGGTTAAAGGACTTCTGGGTCTGGGTTTCTGGGTTCAGGGGTTCAGGTGTTTTCCGTGGTTAGCTGTCAACTTTTTCTTGAAAGATGGTCTCCGCGTGGACCCTTCGACTCTCCAACTCCTCCAAAACTCCGTCAATCTTCCCATGGTTGGTAAGCCACTTTACGGTGTCATTTCTGATGCTGTTTACATTCGTTGCCAGCATCGCATTCCCTACATCGCTATCGGTGGTAAGTGAAGAATTGAATGTAAAGTTTCAAGCTTTTATTTATTATGGGTTCTCCGAATTTGTTTTTGAGATATCTGCTTGCTTTATTAATTATCAAATGGAGTTGCAAGCATTTGCATCGGAATTACAACAGATGGTTGGTATGTATTTTGCATGTCTTAGACTTCAATACTTGGTACCGTAGGATGTTAGAATTTTTAACAATAGTATATTATAGACTCCGTTAACAAGAATTTGGCTTGGGTCAATTATTATTAAAATGACTAAAACTAGTCATAATATAGTGTAGAGTCCATTAACAAGAATTGGGCTTGGGTCAATTATTATTAAAATGACTAAAACTAGTCATTTAGATGATTGACTCTTACCACTTATAAACCCCTTAACATTTTCATGATTAGCCAATATAGAATACAATAACACTCCTTCTCAAGTGCAACTGGGACTTGGACATTTAGTTGTAACTTGAAATAGACGCAGCGGTAATCGGACCGGGCCGTTGAGTTGGATATCTAGACGGACAATTGAGAAATTAATAATCCGGACCAAACTTGCTCTGATACCATATTAGAATTTTTAATAATGGTAGAGTGTAGAGCTCGTTACCAAAAATTGAACTTGGGTCAACCATTGCTAAAATGACTAGAATTAGTCATTTAGATAATCGACCATTACTACTTATAAATCCTTTAACTACTTATAAATCCTTTAACATACTCTTAACGATAGAAATAGCTTTCCTGACTTCAGCTGCAGAAATTAAGTTAGCTCGCTACATTTTGATACAATGAAATGGTCTTTGGATGGACTTTCCTCGTATAAAACGTGTTCGCTGTTTTCACCTTGTTAACTTGCATACGTTAAACATTTGCACATCATTTAGGATGGACAGAGGAAACTTCTTACTTAATGGAGATGGCGAAGTTTTTTAATAATATCTGTACATATAATGCAATCGTACTGGATCCCAAGAATATGGGCATGATATTTAAATGTTTACGTCTATTGATGAATTCTGAGGAACTTATGCACAAGCTCGTGTAGGATGCTTATTCTTGATGCAGCTTGAAGTAATCATGTGTGTTTGGGACACTCTTGAACTTGTTCTTTTCCTTCAATGTTTTTACTTTGAGAATATGGGACCAAAAGTAAAGAAAAGGAGCTTTGATTCTCCAACGCTTTTGTATTCTTGTCTCTTTCTTTTCCTTTTATCTTGAAAGCAAGTATATTATCCACTAAACAGGCCCTTTGAAGTTGTTTTATGCATTCTTTTTTACTTTTTCATTTATTAGCATACATTTTTTTTATGTATGCATGAAAATGTGACAAATGATAAAAACAGTAACATGCTTTAATTCTTTGCATGTACAGTTGATGTTTAATTTATGTGAGAGAAGGGAAAATGAAACGAACAGAAGATGTCCTTTATCTGGTTGTACCATTGCATTTGTATGTAGCCTGCCAATCGTTTGCATATCTGATACCCAAAATTAGCAGTTTGTTTCAATGATCATTTGTTGGTATTATCTTCTATGAATGATATTTCAATTGAACTTGTGTATTGGCTCCTGTAAATGTGGGAAGAGTTTTATGCTACAACTTGTGGTTCTAAATAAAAAATATATTACCTTCAGATTACACTTATAGGACCCTCAAGGCTTATTATATGAAGTTAACAGCCATTGGAAACTTATTGGTTTCACTTCCCAAAACTTATTGTTTCAACTGGTATTGCTTTTTTAACTGGCAATAGTGAAGACCCATGTTTCTATCAGTTACATTGGTTTATCTTGCTCTTTCAGGTGTTAGAAGCCTCCCTGGGCTTCCTTAGTTATAGTAGACTAGGATATCAATGCTACTTCAAGATCTTTGGTTGTTGTTTCAATGGCATTGATGCTACTATGTCTGCAGTTGCTTATATACACTGTTACTATTTGAATATTACAGAGGATCATTTATATCTCAACTTCAAATGAGGAAAATCGTCATTTTTTCTAATTAAATTTACATAAGGCTGTCATGCAATATATTGTGTTTAACCATACCTCCGTGTTGGACTTTGGATTGACAATGTTAAGTTCTGTGTTCAAAACATAGAGCTTGCAAACAGAGAACTGACTTCTTGCTCCTTGATATCTTGTGCGTATATGCTTGATGTAAAATCAAATCGTCTGGCACAAATGCAATTTCGCATTCCCTCCATACTTATCTTTGCTCAACTTCCATTGCAGTTTTCTTGCAAGCATTTTCATGGTTAGCGATAGCAGTTCTCTCGAGATCCAATATCTCAATCTTCAGTGTAACTGTATATCTTCTCCTGAGTAATCTGGGTGCTTCAATAGCTGAGGTTGCGAACGATGCAATTGTTGCTGAGGTTGGTAAGCAGCCCTCTAAAAGTACTAAATCATCTGCCTCAGGTGAAATCCAGTCCTTTGTCTGGGCTGCTGCCTCCGCTGGTGGTGTCCTTGGGAACCTGCTTGGCGGTATTGCGGTTACGAGCTATTCACCCCAAGTTATGTTTCTATTTTTTGGCCTCATCCTTACCGTCCAATTTCTTCTGACCATTGGTGTCCGTGAAAGCTCTCTTAACCTCCCTAGAAGCTCATCCGATGTTGGGATCCGAAAACAGTTTTCACAGCTCTCAGTTGCTTTGCGTAAATCCAAGATAGCTCACTCCATAACATGGTTGGCAGCCTCTTATACTATAAGTCCAGCACTGACAGGAACCATGTTCTTCTACCAAACACAATATCTAAAGGTCAATTCATCTGTATTGGGCATCTCTAAGGTTTTTGGCCAGGTAGCGATGCTCCTATGGAGTATCATCTACAGCCGGCAATTGAAGTCTGTTCCAGCAAGGAAATTAATAGCAGCCACTCAAGCAACTATGGCTGTATTTATGGTTTCTGATGCATTGTTTGTCAAAGGAATTTATCGGAACATGGGAGTACCAGACCCAGTTTATATTGTGGTTTTTTCAGGGCTATCAGAAGTTCTATTCATGGTTAAGATTCTGCCGTTCATGGTCTTGATGGCGCAGCTTTGTCCTCCAGGGTGCGAGGGATCCCTGATGGCATTTGTGGCATCAGCCATTGCACTTTCCCTCATAGTGAGTGGATATCTTGGTGTTGCTCTCGCTTCTTGTGTTGGGGTCAGTGGAAATGATTTTTCCGGTTTTCCCAAGGCCCTGCTAATACAGGCAATTTGTACACTGGTACCAGTATACTGGTCCTCGAGAATTCCTGATGACAGAACCAGCAGCGACAAAGAAGAATGAATAGAAATAATTATAAGATTCCATTAACAGGGTAGGTCTTGGAGATTCTTTGGAATCTTTACATCTTTCTTTGGCTTGGCATTACACATATTCGATGTATTTATAAAAATATACATCATGTAATGTTAGTAGCCAAAGTATTTGTACAGATATAACCGCAAAACAGCACCTTTAATTTGCTGACCCAACTTTTAAACTATATGTTATGGAGAAAAGTAACAAGTAATAGAAATAGGAATTGCAACATTGAGAAACAGTCCACCAAGAGGCTGAGCGGGCCAAGCTAAACGGACAACAATACATTAGATCCTAACACTATGTCAAGAGCATAATATATAACATCTAATGATCTAAACACGGTCACCCCAAAGGCACCCTGAGTGGATCTTTCCATCCTTAAGCAGTCCCTCAACTTCCCTCGGTGGGTTAAGGCCTAATCGTTGAGCACGTTCCCAACGCGCTAGCCGAGTCAACCCAATGCAAGGTCCGAATGCCATGTTCATGTCAAATTGCTTCAACAGAGTCTCACCTTTGTCACGGTCATCTGCCAGCAACAATAGTAAAAGCTATAAAATGAACAAAGGAACGACTACAAATAAAGAACAAGCATTCTATACATAAACAAGAAAGGCCCAAACTTTAATGCCTTTGAATATATCTACAGCAACTACTCCAAAACCCCTTTATTTAAGTTTGAAGGAAAATTAACGGATTTGAACAGGTTTCATCACGTTACCAACTAACTCCTTGAACAAGAACTGAAAACAGAGGGGGAGAAGAGGGGAACCTTGAAGATCAAGAGAGGCATGGGAAATTATGACACGGTCCCTCTTTTTAGGTTTTATAGGAGATGATTTTGTAACACCTGCTTTCGTCGTCTTCTTTTGCCTGTAGAAACCTTTCATGTTGATCCCTTGTCATTATCTGGGTAACAAGCTTCTATCTACAATTTCAAAATTTTGAATTCTGGTTCAGAGATCAGGTCTCTGTCGCTACGAAAGAGAATGAACTCGATCGACGAATTAAACAGCCCAAAATAATTTGGGCCTTTTGGATGAGAAACAGGCCTGCCTTGCAGACACTTCTTATTTATAGGAGGATAATTCCCGTCTTATGCTAAAAACTTTAATTAGTTCTTTTATTTTCATTTTTAATGATAATTTAATTTTTATTTTAATCTTTTCATATGTGAAATATATATGAATGATCTTAAGCTACATCAGCAGAATTATTAAACAGGTGAAATACATGTCAGTAGTGACACATCAAATAAAAATAAAAATAAAAGTAATCAAAATTTTTTATTTAATTTCTCCATAATCATAAACTTAGCAAATAAGGGAGAATTTTATCTCTTTACACCGCTGCATCACAACCACCATAGCCACCGTCACACTATATCCACACCACATCATCGCTTTCTCTTTGAAACTTTGGAACATGTTTGGTTGAATGTTAATGAATAGAACGGAAAAGAACAATTTATAATGGAATGAAATGTAATATAGTGAAAAGTTGTTTAGAAGAAATGGAATGGTTCATAATGTAACATAGTAAAACATTATTTGGAATATAGATGGAATGTAATGTAATGTATAATAAATGACTACTATACCCCTGATATTAAAATAGTTGTTGCAAGAAGTTTAACACTATGATTTTAAAACAGAAATCATGTCTAATTAAAAAGTCATTCACAACTGTGACATAATTATATATATATTTTTCATTTTAAAATAATAAAAATTTTATTATTTTATTATTAATTATATAAATTTATTATTAATTATAAAATATTATTAATTACTTAATAAAATTTATTCTATTATACGTGATTTATATATTAAAATTATTTATTTATATTTTTTTTATATATAAATATATACAAACAATTAAAGATTAATTTTTAAATATAATTTCTATTTTCATTAATAAACATTTTATTAAAAATTTTTATTAATTATATACAATTTTTATTAATAATATAAAAATATTATTATTAGGGTAAGGAGAAATAATATAAAAATATTATTAATTACATACAAAGAATTAGGGTTAGAAAAAAATAATTGGTATTAAAAAATATTGAGGGTATATTAGGTAGTATGTATTTTTTTTGGATACAATGGAAAAAAGTCAAACAATGCTAACGCAGTTGTCGTCGGTATAACACCCCTTTCAAATCTCGTTGAATAGTCTCTACACTTTTCAACAGAGGAGTCTGAAGCATATGCAATCCTGGACGTGATAGTGAGGCTAGGTTAGCCAATCGATCGGCGCTCCGATTCCCTTCCCTATAGACATGTTGTATTTGAATATCCCAGTCTACGTAGTAAGTCCCGGATACCAATCCCTATAGTGCGATCCTCAACCACCGATATCGTGGATGAAGATAGGATATTGATTACCTCTAGCGAGTCAACTTCAACTATGACACGTCGATAACCTAGAGTCCATTCTCGCGTAAGTCCGAAATGTACCCCCCAGAGTTCAGCAAGTAATGGCGAACACTAGCCTATATTGTGCATGAATCCGCCATACCAATTTCCAATACAATCCCACAAAAGCCCTCCAGCGGTAGTGCATGTTGAGTCTTTTTTAACTGCTCCATCTGTGTTAACTTTAACCTAGCCCTTTGGTGGTTTTGTCCATCCAATACGTGTACCCACCTCCAAGCCTTGGGTCTTAATAACTTGGCCTGCCATTATCCCGGTCGTATCTATCTAGGCTACATAATCCATTACCACCCTATGTCCGACCTCCGGCCAAACAAAGTCGTCTTCAAAGAGACTCTTGTTGCTCCATTGCCATAAAAACCAACAAGACACTCCAAAAATTGAAGCCCATTCAAACCTCTGCACTTACATTTGTTTCTCCAGATTGGATTTCAACCATATTTCCTCATCCCGTTGAAAGAAGGCAATATCGACCACATTAGGAGAAAATGGGTGCCAAAATGCTTTCACCCTGGGACAATCGCGCATTGCATATAGAGTTGACTCTTCTAGCCCACAGAATTGACAGCTATTGTCCGTTGTTAGGTGTCTAGTTACTCGCTATTGGTTGATCAACAGCTTTCGTTGAGCGAGAAGCCATAAGTATGATCGGATCCTTTAGGGTTCGGGCCATTTCCATATCAAGTCCCAGAGCCGCGAACAATCCTCCATGAGTAAAGTCTTCAATCAGATCATAAGCAGATGCTACCGTGAACTCTCCATTGGTTGTCAGGCCCTACACCAGTTGTTCCTCCCCCAATTCAGCCTTAGGAGGCCTGATGTACGCTATTACCTCACACACTGTAGATGGAAGGAAGTGTTGAAATACATTCCAGTGTCAATTGCCATATTCGTCTACTAAATCCCTTACTTTGGATTACAGCAACCAGTCCGGTAGGGGAGAAGTTGATACTCGGACCAGGGAGCTCCAGTTGGCCACTCAATTATCCAGCCAAAAATAAGTATGTAGACCATTAGTAATTTTCCATTTCAGGCCTTGGTGCACGAACTGCCACGTAGCTGAAATCCCTCTCTAGATTACCGAGGCTCCTTTCCTCTTTAGCATATGGGGAATATGAAGAACATCAAACCTATATTTAGCCCTTATGAGCTGGACCCATATTGTGTTTGGTTTATTTAACAGCTCCCAACCCAGATTAGTAAGTAACGCATCATTGGATGAGAGAATACGTTTAATCCCTAAGCCCCCTGCTCGTTTCAACGTACAAACTGTCTCCCAACGAACTAGATTCAGTTTCCGCTATCATTCCTATGAGCCCCAAATAAAATCCCTCATTAATTTCTCCAAGTTATCATATAATTGCCTGGGCATTCACACCGTTTGCATCGTGTAGGTTAGGAGAGATGAGATCACTGGTTGGGTTAACGTGACTCTTCCCGCAAGGTACAAAACTCGCGCTCTCCAACCTACGAGTTTCTGCTGAGCTTTATCGAGGATATACTGATAAGTGGTCCGCATTGTCCTCTCATAAATCAAAGGAACCCCTAGATATTTTCCAAAATTTTGTGTGCATTGGAATTGTAGCACTTAACTAAGTCGTCTTGCTTTCTTCGGAGACACGTTCTTAGATAAGAACATTCGAATCTTATCTCTGCTCACTTTCTGACCTGAAGCCTTGCAATAAGTGTCCAAAACCCTTAACACCTCTTGCAGCTAATTTTCTGTCGCTTCAACAAACAGAACCAGATTATCCGCAAACAAACAGATGAGATAGTGTAGGTCTTGTGTGGCTTAATTTTATTGGATGCCAACGCCCTTGATGGACCTCGTGCTTTCCACACATAGCACGAAGAGATAAGGTGATAATGGGTCACCTTGCCTAAGGCCCCTTGATAGAAGAAAGACTCTGATAGACTGCCATTCCAAGCCACTGACATAGAAACTGTAGTCACACATTTCATTATCAGGTTGGTTAAATTAGAAGGAAACCGAATATCGGTAAGAGTGTCGTGTATAAAATCCCATTGAAGACGGTCATAAGCTTTTTTCAGATCCACTTTGATAGCGACATGTCCCGTCCTCCCCTTCTTCCTTCTCATTGAATGGATGACTTCTTGAACAACGATTATGTTGTCAGTTATGTGTCATCCAGGAACAATGCTACATTGAGTATTGGCCACCACTGAATCAAGGTGAGGTTTTATACGATTCACGATCACTTTAGAAATAGCCTTATAAACCACTGAGCAAAGACTAATAGGTCTGAACTGATGCATAGACTTTGGAGACGACATTTTTGGCAATATGACCAAAACGGTTTGATTCAGCTCTCCTACCGAAACATTTTCTGGATAAACTCTATCACTATAGGGCCTACTTACCCCCATTGGCTCTGAAAGAATAAAGCATTGAACCCATCAACTCTAGAAGCTTTATTGGGATTGATGCCAAAAACTACATTTTTGATTTCCACTGTGCGAGCTAGGCTAGCAAGGTCTGTAATAGCCTCCACGGGTAAAGAAGGGAAAGCTCCTGAAAGCAAAAATTGAAAGTATGTAGCCTCCTCATTTGTGTATAAATTGACAAAATAGGTCCTAGCCAAATTGCGCAATTGGACTTGATTAGAAACCTATGTTCCTTCGGTATCCATTACTCGCTCTACCTTCAGTTTCTTTCTTTTAGCCATAGTAACGGTGTGGTAATAATTAGTATTATGATGCCCTTGTGATAGCCATTCACACCGGAATTTTTGATTCCAGTAGATTTCTACCTCGCACAACACCTGAATTAATTCACCACTGAGCCATTCCTCTAAAGCTACAAGGGACTCAGAAGAATCATACTCTATTGCCCTCTGGATGCTAGCTAACCATGCGAGTAGTCGTTTTTCCTATGAAAAATATTACCAAAGACTCGTTCATTCCAGCTCTTGAGCTTTTTTGAAAGTTTAGTAAGCGAATCACTAAATTTCTCCTTATGTGGATGCCAATACTCAATTACTACCTAGTCAAACTCTTCATGAGCTAACCAAGTAGATTGGAATTGAAATTTTGGATGGGCTGTATTGATTGGACTTGGCGTTAGAAAATTAATCAGTATGGGACGATGATCTGAGCCTAGAAAAGTTAGGTGGTGATTTACAGTGTGTGGGAATTGTGCAAGCCAGGACGAAGACCCGAACACTCTATCTAGGCAAGCTTGAACAGTTCCTCTCTGCTAGGTAAACTTTGATCCGACGTAACCCATATCATGTAGCCCACAATCGTGCACCCAATCCTTGAATTTTTTAATTACGATCAGAGAAGATATAGATCCTCCTTTCTTATCCCAAAAATCTAACTTAACATTGAAGTCCAGCCCCCCCCTCCCCCAACAAGCCAAGGTTTGTTACCTGACTTCCTATCCATTTCAAATGAGGCCATACGAAGTTTTGCGTGGAAAATTGATGACTGACATATACTGCCATAAAGGCGAAAGCTAAATTCCCACACTTTGTGGTGGAATGAATAAATTAGCGATGTGTGACTTCCACAGTTACTACAAATTCCATCTTCCATAATATCCATATTCCTCCTACAAAACCGTCTGCAAGGAATGCGCAAAGCCGAGATTGCAAACAACCTTTTGTGCTCTCCTTCCACTTATTCAAGGTTCAACAAGCACCAAAATGCCTAGTTTATACATGCGAAGATAATGTCGCAGAATCACTTGGAACCTTTTCTCGCCCGCTCCTTAATAATTCCAAATAATTATCGACATAATAATTTATAAAGGATCTACCGAATGCTCTTAGCTCAGAGTGGACCCTTGTAATTCTTCTTGCACTTCACTCTTTCTGTCTCCCGGGGGTAACGAGGCACTCATTGTAGCAGAGTCCTGGCCACCCGGCACTTCCTTTATACACTTGTCTCGTTCCATTGGGTCTGGTGGTTTGGTTAGAGGGATGATGTGTGTGGACCTACTGACCCGATCGGGTTTCTCAAAGCCCTCAATTCCCTCTATTGGTTGTCCACTCTCCTCATTTAACCTCTCTTTCAACAGTTCTAAATTACTATCGCAAAAGAATTGTTTGTGGGAGTTTATAACTACGGCCACGTGTTGATCGGCAGAGGAGGGTCGTAGTTGATGAAGAGCAGAAGGGCCCACTTCTATCTCATTTGCCTCGGTATTAATTGTGCGGTCCTTGTTCTTCTTTGCTTGCGAAACCACCTGTTTGCCTTTCGATGCCGCCTTTGTAATCATTTTGGAACTTGAAGCAGTCGGCGCCATTTCTTGGCGTTGCACTTTAGCTTTTTCCTTATTTAAACCGAGGTTTACTTGCTGACCTGACTTTGGAAAGAGAGGCCCTCTCAGTGAGTCTAACCGTGGTTGTGTAGGTACTTCTTGATTAACAGTCTCTGATAGTATAGAGACCCGAGAGCCTCTCATTTGAGAAGGGTCTCTATGCTTGCTTAGAGCTTGGTGAGACTTATCGATCTTGTGATTTCGAGGAGGTTTACGTTGCACTTATACCATGAGTCGTAGTTGTTACTTGTCGCGACCTTCGCCTGACCTGCTGCATCTCCATCTTGCCCTATCTCCCTTGCGAACCCATCGCCCTACCTGGTGATCGGTATTTGCTATAGGCGATTCTGTACGTGTTGCAAGGCTAGGCAGAGACCAGTATCATGTCCCACTAAGCCACAATGGAAGCATATTTTAGGGAGTCCCTTGTAAGCCACCAGAATCATTTCCCCATCGAGTTCCACCCGAGAGCATAGAGGCACGCTGAGATCAATATCTACGGCTACTCTCGCAAATTTTCTGCGTTGTGTCTTCATTGTGGCCTTATCGATCTAGATAGTGTTTCCCACTAGACTGCCAAGTGTCGAAAGAATTCGGGGATGATACCTAGCTATAGGTCAGTTTGGAAAACGAATCCAGACGACAGCCCTCATTACCTTACCCTGAGATGGACGAAACGAAGGACTCCATTTCTGCACCAAGAGAGCATGACCGAATATCATCCAAGGGTCGTTGGTTAAGGTGTTTAATACATCCTCCTCTTCGATGAAATTCACTAAATAATAATCATGACCAGATCAACAATCTTCATTGGCCCTCTCGGTACCCACATTAACCTCAGGCCAGAACAAAGCAATTTATAATCGATCTTTCTGCCTAGTAGCTTCACTACTACCGCATTTTCCCATTGCTTGTCCAATTTCGCCTTAAAGGTCTGAGATAGTTCTATGGCCCCCCTATCCCGCCTGACGTTATCGCAATGTCGCCGTCCTCTATCTCCATCAGCTCTTCCTCCGGCCATGTAAGTTCCTTAGGCGCCTTGTCGCCCACTGCTTCTCCTAGGACTTCTGCACTATAGGACATCTTCACACTTGGTGGTGGGTCTTCTTCCCTGTTTCGAGTTCAAACTTTTTTGGCTAGATGGCCATCTTGAGCAAGGGCGTGCCAGTCGCCCCATTCCGACTCTGTGCGCTTCGATAAATCCATGCAGAAAGAACTAACAATAGAGAGAAAGTGAACAGTAGATAGCTGTGGAATGGAACGTAACGTGTATGTATTTATTAGTTTGCGTTCCATCCTAAACCTTCCAAATCGGAGGTTTCATATTTTCATTGTTTAAGATGAAATGAAACGTAACATAAAACCCTTCGCTTCTATCCCATTCCATTCTGTTCTATTATGAAACCCTCAAGCAAACGATAGAAGTGTGTTACGTTACGTTTCATTCCATTCCAAACCCTCCAACCAAACAGACTCATCTTCTTCATTGTTCATCCAGTTGCAATCCACCATCGACAACAGGGTCTTCACTCAGTCTCTCCTTCATCAGCTGCTCTCTAACTTCTCGAGCTCACATGTACTGCCAGCAGCTTCAGCCTCAGCACCTAGCAGCTCCACCATGATGTTACTTGCCAACTCGTCCTCGGCAAGGCTCCCTTTCTAGTCTCCCCATAGGGCTATAACCTGCCAGTTTGCAATTGCATATGAGTTTTATTTTTCTGTATCACTATATTGTGAATGGCTTATTAAATATGGTCGAGGCTTGAAAATTTGGAATCGGATACATTCTTATTGCTCGCTAAAATTTTTTAGGAGTTTTATTTATTGGAATTGTTTTGTTTTGGAAAAGAAAATTAAAATAAATTTATGAGAAAATTAAGCTAAAATTATGAGAAAATTATAAAATAGCTTGTTTTATTATTATATGAGTCTATAGACAATTAATATTGTGAATTAACGAAGAAATGAAGTTTTGTTTATTTGATTTTTATATATTTTTCAAATATATTGATGCATTTAGAAATGTTCTAAATTCTGATGCTCGTTTTCAGATATTTGATGAAATTGTGAATGAAGTTGAGCTAAAACATATTATTCAGTTCGTTATTAACAATGATTCTAGTTATAAAACAGTTGGAAAAAGATTGCAATGTAAGTATAATTCTTTTTATCGGACTCCTTATGCTGCACATTATATTGAGTTGATGTTAGAAAGTATAGAAGATGCTAAATACTTTACCATTAATGATGAAACTGACCAAAAAGAAAAAAAAGTGATTAAGTTCATTTATAATCGTGTACGGGTCCTAAATTTGATGAGAAAGAATTTCACTAATGGTAAAAATTTATATTGTCCTGCTATTACAAGATTTGCGACTAATTTTTTATCACTTTACTAGCGAAAAGGCACCCATTTCCAAGATTGGATCCTACTTCCACCTTCATAATAAAATATCAACTCTTGTGGTCAGCTTATGATTCCACTTTTATAAAATGAAGTTCCCAAGGCTACACCCCTTTTGTTTTACAAGGCAAGTAAAGGATCTTACCTTTTTACCCTCCTTTAAGAGAGTTATAGTTTAATTGTTAGATGAATGCGTCGGTATTGACAATCTTTCAAAGGCATGGCTATTATCTCTATATAAACAAACAATCTTTTCCTTCGAATGAAAAAAGAGTTAAAACAAATGTTTACAAGTGATAAATGAATTACATCTCAGTATGATAGGTTTAATGCTAGAGTGAATGTTTTTATAATTATACTTAAAGATTATCAAACTTTGGTCTCCATATCAATGTATAGTCCAAGTTTGTGAGCGTTTAGTAAAAATACTTCATTCAACTAATAATGATGAGAAGGCGACAATGGTGAAAGAAGCAATCAAGGCCAAATTGAAAAATAAGACTTGTTTGTATATACCTTATTTTGCAGTCATCAATAAAAGATGAGAAAGATAACTTTACTTTTCGATATTTGTAGTTAGGGCATTTTTAAATCCTAATGTCTATTTTAGGACAAGTTTTACAAAGAAAGTTGAAAATTGATTATTAACTATTACAACAATTATTTCCCATAAGAAGATGCAAGATCTCCTAAGTTAACAATTGGAGATTTATTAGGATGCTTCTAGTAATTTTGAGACGCCTATAGTTATTTATCAAAGAGACAAACTTAATCCAAATATATATTTTTTCACTTTTGTTATTTGTTGGACATTAGTCATCACTTTATTGGACATTAGTCATCACTTTATTTTATTTATAAGGTTACTTTTGTTGTCCTAAAGTTATTTGGTGGGACCAATTTGGAAGTAATGATCCAGAATTACAAAAGTTTACAATTCAAAGTATAAGTCAATGTGTGAGTGCAACAGGGTGTAAAAGGAATTGGAACATATTTAAATTCATCCATTCCAAAAAAAATAAGATATTGGAATACAAAAGATTAAACGACTTAATCTTAGTTCGATAAAATTTAAAGCTTCTAAAAATGTATGTTGTTATCATTATTAAATTGAATATAATTTTGTGAAATTTTTTAATAATTAAATTTTATTTGTTTACTAGGACTCTTAATAGAATAAGTAGTTTTGTAGATTCAATTCACTTTAGTGGATTGAGTTTTTGAAAAATCGAATTTGATAGATGAGAGTGATTCGAAAGATAATATTAGATGAGAAATTATTATCACATCATTTGATTCAATGAATTTGAATGAAGGTGATAATGTCAAAGATTTTGTACCAAATGAAAATCTGGGTCGATGCGATTTGAATAAATATTTGATTGAATAAATTCTAAATTCTTCTTTTCTTCTATTCGATGCATATATTAAATTTTATATGTACAATTTAAATAAAAAACTTTTAACTATAAATATTTTTATTTTAAATTCCACTTCTACTTGGTTGTATTCTTCAAAGTGAACTCTTGTTGTAATACTTATGAAGTGATAAAACTTCATTATTCTTTTTGTTTAATGTTTGGATATAATTATTCTTTATTATTCGATGAAATTGTAAAATTTTAACTTCTTTATATTATCCTTAATTTTATATTTATATAATGATAAAATGACTTTTTCTTATATTAATTATAAATATTAATTATAAAAATGTAAAAAAGTACTGTAAATAAATAAATAATAGTTATGTCAAATTTTTTCTATCATTATAATTTTTGAGATATAATTAATGTAAAATTATAAATTATATAATACAATATATTTAAAAAGCATTTTTATAGTTTTAAAAAATTTTAAAAATTATTTTATAATTTTTAAAAATTATTCAAAACGACACCCAAATCCGGTGCTAATATCGGCAAGACGTTCAGAACTACTTTTTTTTTAAACGTTCATAACATTGCTTAAACTCAACCGGTATATTAACTGAATAATATATGGGTTCACCTTGCTGCTAATGTTATGAAGTCTAGTACTAACATGTTTTAAGTATTTGCTTTTTCCTCCCTCCCATCCAACGGGTTCTGTTCGTTCATTTCTACATGATTATATCCAAAAAGTGAAAAAGGAATAGGAACAAATGAATCAACACATTTGTTCCACCAACATCCTTACCAAGCTTAGGAGATCAGATACAAGTTCAGAATTGCTGATAAAACTTTTAACATACTACAGAGATGGACAGCCGTCTCTAAAATTCTGCCATCAACGCCCAGGTTTATTTTTCCTCATCTCCAGCATCAGCTTATTAAGCTCCAATGCTTGATGCAACATTGACTGCAGCTGTTGGCTTCCCCCGACCCATTGCAAATCCTCTTGTGCCATCTGGCATACGGGGTCCTGGAGGCTGCTTGACAGCAGCTGCCTGCTCCCCAATAACCGGAGTATTCGAGGGGGGAGTTCCCACATGATTTCCACGGTTATTGTGATGATATTGGGGCCGTCCACGTCCCTTACCCCGCCCCCGATTACGCCCTTTTCTCTGTGCACCTTCCTTCTCATTAGCATGATCCTCTCCCTGCCCGAGTAAAATGAGGAGCAACCTTAAGATGTTTATCTATGAAGCAGCGCACTTTGGTCAAGCAAAGCAAGCTTTCTTTTCATTGTAAAATTCTCAGCTAGCTGCTACTCAGCTTTTCTCAATAGATAGGGAGAAATCTTTATCTAGTAGAAAATATTTAGCAGAAAAACTTCCAGGACTTAACCGTAGCCTACAAGACTACAACCACTGTTAGGTTCATCAAAGATAATGGATTAAGTCGTAAATTTTCACACTTGGATATATTTTGGCACTTACAAATTGTTCCTGATATTGGACTTCTTCTTGTAGTGATGCATCTTCCATTTGATTCTCCGTCAACTGTTGATCTGATGTAGAGACCTCATCTTCTTCCACCTGTCCCTGTGCATCATGACCTTTCTTTCCCCGTGCTTGAGTAGGCTTGGGCTGTAAATGGAGAACACAAACACAAAAACAAGATTCCAACTTCAATGGTTAACTGAGGGCTTTCATCGTGCCTTGATTCTAAATGCTACCAATTAGAGCAGATATCTTTCAGAGACAAAATATGCATATTTATATGATTTTCAAAACTGTCACCTAATAGTAGGTTGGCATAACAAGAATAACTTTTAAGTAGACAATAAACATATCACAGCGTTGTTCTTCTACATGCTAGTTAAGCTACTGATACAATGAAAAGAGGCAGTGCCTAACACCAGCTTCAGTCACCTATTAGAAGCACTTAAAGTAACACTTCATCCCATGCATCCGTCTTCTATATTTTTTTCAGCCCACTACTTCTGTCTACAGCAGTTCAACACACCAATCAACATTTCAATAATTTGATCTTCAAGAATTAATCTTATATCTGAAGAAGAGCTTGATGAACCAAAATGAATTCTCAAAACTGTCGGAACACTTTTCAATGTGTAGAGGCTAACTGTGATTCTCGATGTTCACAAAAAAGAGGAGAAGAAGAAGAAGATGATAGTGATGGTTGTTAGGAGATGACGTACATGATGTTGGTGGTTGTTAGGAGATATAGTAAATGAGGTGGTAGTGGTGGTTGTTAGGAGATGTAGTACATGATGTTGGTGGTTGTTAGGAGATATAGTAAATGATGGTGGTAATGGACAGATTAGATTCCATACCATGCGCTTAAGCATTAACCTAAGCCTCAGACCACTTCTCCAGTTCCCCTCATCATTTAGCTCTGCAACCTGCAGGAGAAAATATGAATTTAATTAGAATAATGAGCTAAAGCATATAGAAGAGCACAGCTTAATCAATGAAAAAAATGATACTCACTGCTTTCTCAGCTGTCTCAACAGACTCATATTCAACGAAGGCATGCAACTGCACATGACATCAGGGTCAGTAGCAATTAAAAACATACGACACAATTGTTCACTGATAACCACTAAACATCCTGAATTCCTTATGCCGCCAGTTGCCATTAAGTCATAAATATGTACAAGATACAAAAACATATGATAAAAGATTACAAAGCAGAAGTAACAGAGACGAAGACAAAGAACACAACAAGCTTTCAGATATCTCTTTATTAGCCTTTTCTTTGGCTATCCTTTCCCTTATCAGTCATATCCAAATCAACATCGCAGTATTACCATTATTCATTTTATCCTAACATCCTTTTTCACCTAGTTCCATCATTCAGTAACTCCAGTCATAATTCATCATGTCTACACATTACAGAAATCAATATACATAGGTTGCCAAAGTAATTAGTGATCGATAAGAATGCAAATAAATGAGTACCAGCCTTGATGTACCTTGTTACTGAGATGCATCACATCACCTTTAGCAGCTTTAGAAGCTGATGAAGCCCCACCACCAGAAGGTTGAGGTGGACAGGTGCGAATTGTCTTCACACTGAAAAAGAAACAAGAAAACAACATCAAATGTCTAGAGTTGCATTCAGCAAAGTTACCCTAAATCATTGCTCCAATATTAATCAAGTGGGCACCTTCCAACAGCAGAAAAAATCTTCATCAGATTTTGGTGGCAATGATCCTCAGGCAAATTTTCAGCAACAACAATGCGAGACTACACATCAAGAGGAAGAGTAAATTCAGTCTATATAGAGACACTTGAATCTTATCTTCGTAAAGTTAAAATGTCAACAGATGATATCTGGTAACAGATTAAAAAGAAGTTTTTCAAACATCTTCCAGCTACATTTTCAAGCCTGGAGATAATTTATGAAGACAGACCACCAATAGGGCTCATCTCATTATGTAACAAATATTTCATGGTAAATGTAAGACAAAAATCCTACTTGCAGCTCTTCTACATCTAAATCAGTAAGGGGATGCACACGCCTCACTTTCTTTCCATCTTCACTGACAATCTGCAGGATAAGGTGAAAAAGAACATTAACCAATGATTGAAGAAAATATCACAAAATACAGAAGCATGAAAAATAAAAAAATATATATATCAAACACAAGTATATGAAAAAAAAAAACCTACAAGCTTAGACGAGTTCCGCAAAATGGAAGCAAGTTGAGAATTGCTATTAATGGCAGCTTTGATCTTTTTGAATGAAGCAACAACAGATATCGGCACTGCATGAAAGCAAGATGGAATTAAGATGGAATCCAACTCTATTAATCAACAAAGACCTTCCTAAACTGCAACATTTTCAACTCTATTTAACCATCCTGAGACTCATCAAACATTCAGCAAGTATTTACTTCACCAATTATCCAGCTAGCAGCTCACCAAAGACAAAAGGGGGGACAAAAACACAAAAAGGATATCAGAAACATTAAACATAATGTAAACACTAAAATATATAACAAAAAGAACATGATAATCTAAAATATACCATATCCTTCAGGATCCTTGTTAATAAACCTCATCAGATGATCAGTAGTTGCCAAATTCAAATCGCTGAAATAATATTCCACCTGAATTAGAAGTTTAAAAATCATGAAGTGATCAATACTCAACTTGAGACAATAGAAAGTTGGAATGGAAAACATCCAAACATCATAGCCAATAATGCTGTTGAAAAACGATCCACGTCACTGTTTTGATATAAATGTAGTTCAGTTAGCATTCTTCGACTGTCATCAAATATGGAAAACAGTACACCAGTTAAAGAATTCCATTTGATTATTCTTTCAATTTAATGAATTAACAAGAGGATGCCCTAGCAGCACCTAAGAGAATAAAGAGACCAAAAGAATCAAAAGTCTCCACCAACAGAGTTTCCCTCTTGTACAAGATATTCAACCATAGCATGACAAGCACATACAATGGAAAGAAAAAACAATCATTAATCCAAATTCAGGACAAATTAACAAAATTTCTAAACAAAAAAGAAGACAGTATGCTGGTCTCCAATTTCAATTCTATACCAGTAGCACAAGTAGATATCAAAACCTATTTCATAGCATATTTAAAATAATTTCTATATCCTGGGAAGCGTAGGTACAATAAGTTTGTCTCATCATAAGACACAAAGAGTAACATCAGATTCCTCGACTAATCAGTTATGCCTTAGTAAAGGGAAAGAGGATCAAAGGAAGTAACCGACTCACCACCCCCAACACATGAATGTTTAAATAATCTGAATCTACAACTGATATGACTCCCATTCCACATGAAAATTGTAATATATCCCTAGATTTTAAAGTGGAAGATATATACTTCATAGATTGCATTATTTACACCACGAGCCAAACAAAATTCACAAGTATAATCCACCAAAATCAAAGTTGCAGGCATTATAGATGTCAGTAAAAGAGATAACTCACTAAAAGTTTATGCTTTAAAAAGAAATTAAGAAACGTTGCTATGGTTACCAGAAAATGGTAAAGGGCAATTAAAGCAATTTCGTTAACTTGTGAATTTGGAAAAGAAATTTTGTCTTCATTACCAATCCATCATATTTGCAAAGGTGTTTTCGGTCATCTGTTAATCTACACGTTCCAAAACATCCAAAAGCAAACTTGCCTACAGCATTAGACTGAAAACAAAAACTTTAAATCCCTACTCAAATACTTAGCACCAAAAGATAGTACACACATCGATTCAAAGCTCCGCCCAATTGTCATATGGAAAGAGTACTCATAAATCAGCATGACTCTGACCTGATTTATAAGCTTCTGCACAGCTTCATCAGAGAGGCCATTTTTGTCACCCTTAGAACGGCCATGATCCAGCAAATCCTTCTCGACAGCCGCCGCCTCCCCTTCTTCCTGCTCAGACTGCACCTTCTTATAAGGACTCTGGTGATGGTGGTGCTGGTGATGGAGGTTGTGATAGTTCACAGGAACATAGTGATGAACACTTTGACCATTATGCCCCCGGACCGGAACATAATGCTGATTCTGATGATTCTGGACAGGGATCACATGAGGAACCGTAACGGGACTGTGGACGGGGACGTGAAACGGCGACGGAGGAGCCGGAGGATAGATGTGCATCATCGCCGGCGGAGGTGGAGGAATGTTGAGCTGCGTCGGCGGAGGAGGCACTTGAGGGCGCGTGGGGACAAACGCGGGAGCTTGGGCGTTGAGTTTACTAAAGTAGACATTACGAGAAAGTGAGGGATCTGACGACAACGACGATGATGACGGAGATTGGTCTAGGGTTTCTGATCCTACTTCTTCCACTTCTTGGCCCATGATTTTCTTTAACTTATTCTGTAATTTTTTCACTTCAACTTTTTTTTTTTGGTTTCTAGGGTTTTGGAGTGAGGAAGAAGCAGTGACGTTAAGGAATAAGGGGACGGCGGAGGAGACGGAGGAGACGCCTGGGCCTGTATAGGCCGATTAACTAATTTGGAGAGGTATTCTCGGCTTCCCTGACCGACTTGTCGTTCGTATTTATACGTCCTTTTCGTCCCTCTTTTTTTCGTAATTTTCTATTTATATTTATTTTTCTTTTTCATTTCTGCAGTAAATTTGGTTTTTATCTTTTCTTTGTGCCCTTTAAGATTTTAAATTTCAATTTTATTTCAATTTCAATTGGAGTGTGGTTAGTTCGGACAGGATCAAGTTTACCTTGGTCCTTGGGTCCCACTGCTTGACACCCATGTCTGATTATTTCTTATTTGATTTCCTTAAAAAAATCAGGTAAATGTCTTTTCAAGAGTCTTGTGAAAAAGACCCTTTAAGTTCTAAATGTTAACAATTAAGCTATTAAATTTAATTTTTATTATTTTAATAAAACTTATGTATTTAAGGATGGTATAATTAAAAATGTAAATTCTAAAAATTAAATGAATTTTATTATAAAGTTCAAAGATTTTAGAGATTTTTAATTTATTTAAAATTTTTAGTATGTTAAAATTAAATATGAGAAACTAATAAAACATAAAAAAACCTTAAAAGTTAAAACTTAAATTTATTTTATAATTAATTTACTATTAATAATATAATTAATATTATTACACATCAATAAATGTCAACATATCCCGTACAACTTGGGATGTTATCGTCATAAAAGAACAATTTTACTGAGTGTTCTAACTCTCGCCCTCTATTATACATTAATAATTATATTAAAAATATGAAAAGAAACATATATCTTAATATTTAACCCAAAAAGTAGAAGGATGTCTAAATTATTGGGCAGGGCTTTGCAAATAAAGAAAGAGGAAGTAAGTGTTCATATATAAGTAAATTAAAAATGAAGAAAATGAGCAACATCAAGGTGGAAAATGATTAACTAAAAATTAGGCTTTTATATTTTTCATAACCTGAAAAACCTTGATGACTATTTCATTTATTTATTAAATATGAATCTCTAATAGCAGTCAATGTTTGACTTTAATATCTCATACACAGTAGTCACAAATAGATAATCCCCAGTAAGTGTAAAACAAAGAGGAATGGTTGAATAGAAAAGCAAAAAGAGATAAAATCAATTTTATACTAACATTAATTTGGCATTAGTGACCAAGTGTCAAATCTCCATTGCTAAGAATATAAGAGGAGTGACAACACATTACATACATCTCTCTTCTTTGAATAGGACCTTCAAGTCCTGTAAAACTCTACAAAGACTTGACAAAAAGAGTCAGGAATGGCAAGGTGCCGCCCTGCTCAAGTCAGACTCAGCTTGCCTAAAGTTTTTTTTAATAAAAATATATAAATAATATTATCTTTTTTCAGACCTCGTTGTATTTATATGTGTATATGTTGAGCTCAGGTTTGCCAGCCCGAACCCAAGAGCTAATCAACTAAAGCTTGACTTGTTGATATTAGAGTGAGTTGCGGTGGACCGACACTGAGCCGATCTTGGGCCAAATGTCAAATTTAACATAATATGTAATATTATTTATTATGTAGACGTTAATCTATGAAATGGTCATATTTTGATTATATTTATGTAACAATTACATTAATGCCGTTAATTATAGACTATCAGTTATGATTGGTAATAGTCTAAGCTGAGCTAGAGTTCCAAAAATAATTAATTAGGCCTCAATTAAACTTGAGATTAGAAAAAATATGAGACATGCAACTCGAGTTTGAGTCCACTCGGACGTGATGATTGAACTTGAATTAATTTCGATTAGTTTCTTTTTAAATTAAATTAAATTAAAAAAAATGTTGATTTACTCAAAATGACACTATTTGCATGATATATTCAAGCTTTACGTTACGCCAGACCAGGCAACTTGAATTTGATATTGGCTTAAGGTTTGAAGATTTAAAACAATTAACATTACTTAAATATATTATGTTGAGTTTATTGACTTTAGACCATGTCCGGTTAAACTCAAACACAAATGTCATTTCCATTATTGATAAGTTAAATTTGTAAAAAATAAAAAATTGAATATTTTATTACTATTTTTAATAATTTTAAATAATATTACAAAATTTAATATCAATTTCATTTCTTTTGGATTTATATTGTTTTTGTTCTTTTTATGGTAATAGTTTTGTTTTTCTTAGTTAGAGTGGGGTCGGTTCATAACTTTATATCGGATAAGATCCGGTCTATCATGGGTCCCACTTCAAAGTTGGGTCTCACACTCTCACTACCTACTTATTTCTTATTTGATTTTATTAACAAATCAGAAAAAGGTCTTTTCAAATTCTTTTTTGAAAAAATACTCAAACTTTTAAGTTTAAATTTTTACCGATTAAGTTATTGAATAATTAAAAATGTAAATTTTAAAAATTAGATGTACCTTATTATAAAGTTCAAAGATTTTAGAGATTTTTAATTATTTGAATTTTTATAATAAAGTATAAATCCTGCTGATATGTAAAGTCTAAGAAAATTCTTAACCCTAATTAATAAAAAAGTTGTTTTCAAAATAATTTAAATTTTTACTGAATTAATAATTGAATGTGCATACATAAAATAAAAAAATCTAATAAAACTTGACAACTTTTAGAAAAGTAAAAAAAAACCTTAAAGAATAAATGACTTAATTTTTATTTAAAAAAATAATAAAATGTTTAAATTTTCATTCGACGTAAAATTTGTGTACTATTAACTCAATAATTAATATTATTAACATGATCTATCATGTAAAGAGTACCCATTAACAAATTGAAATTCATACGATAAATAATATTAAATATCAATAATAATATTAAAATTAAGAAAAATAACCTAACAGAAAAGTCTTGTAATTTTTAACTCAAAATAGGAAGGAAGATTATTGAATGAACACAAACAGAAGTGTAATCATATGACCAAAATCCTTCAAAGGGCTTAATTATTGATTGATTGAATTCTCATATTGAGTTATTTCGGGCTTCTTCTTCCAACTTACTCAAAGATGACATTGACTTGAACCGTATGATAAACATGTTAGTGAGCATGGAAATATTTGGAGTATGTCAACTCCACTTTTGCGGTCCTCCAGTAGTTGGGCAGTCTTTGATGTGCTGAAAAAAAGCACTAATGATCAGCTTCTACGACCCCTTAGTCTTTCTTGACTCCAACTTCTGGTTGATAGCACCCCAGAAGGCAGGTATGGCAACATCATCGGGCACTTCCTTGAAGGATGGAAGGTAATTCACATCCACAATTACATGATCTCCACTACCTTCTTGAATCTGATTTTTTGTAGCAGAATAAACAGAAATGAGAGGGTGTAGATTCAATTACATTAAAAGGACATTCAGGTACCTCAGCATTCAACTAAAACAAAGACATAAACCAAGCCAAAGAAATAAGCCTCCACTCAAGAAAGCATTACGTACAACAACGTCAAAGCCAAAGATTGTAAGCTCGAGTTTTCTTCCAAGCCAATTTGCAGCATTAGTAACCAGCTCAAGATCAAAACTATGGTTACCATCTTTTAGGGAATTACCAACTCCAGAGTGGTTAACTGGAAGAGATCTCAAGCTGTGAAAGATTGGAATATCGTTGTCAGATCAACAACCATGCTCTTACCTTTGAGAACATAGAAACCAGGATCCTAGGAAATCAAATAAATTATACCTGTCAAAGAGTAATGGTCTGAGTCCATTACATTTAGATGATGTAATCAAAATGTCAGCATTAGGTGTAGAATTCTTAATTGCATAGAAGATTTTCTCCCCCAGGACATAAATCTTGTATAAAGTGGATGAATGGTCCACATACTCCTGTAATTCCAATCATTTCCAGTCATGAATACAAATGATTGACCCCCAAAAAGTAAAAGGAGGATATTCATAAAGCTATACTTTAATAGCCATTCACCATTTCCTTAATTTCTTAGGAAAGTCTTAATGGATTTTCAATCATAGGCCACTGCTTAAGCTAAGTTTTACGTCAGGGAACTATGATGTCCAATTCTATTACACGCATAATGCATGTGCAGTGTGTGGAGTGGCGTTCCGAGTTTATGTGGCAATCAGTCATACCAAAGCTGAGAACCCTCTAGTTTGATCTTTGTCAGATGAATAACTAGGATATCCAATCCTCTTATATTCTTTCCATTGACATGATTTAATAAACATATTGGTTCCCTATTAGTAAATTAACATCTAGAACCCCTTTTGACATCGTAGGGAAAAAGAAATCCTCAATAAAAGCACATGCCCGAAACAAATATAGGCCTTCAGCTTATAAATGTGAGCTAGCGTTTTGATCCCAATGAGGACAAAAATATCTACAAGTTTCTGAAAAGAACGGAAAATACTAACTATTGGCAACATAAAGGACATAGAATTATGAAAAAAACACAAAAGATGTACTTGGTTGCTCACCTGAACCAATGCTGGAAGAGGAACGCTTAGATCTTTATAGTCTTCGAGTTTAAATATTATTGCCTGGGATGCAACAGATAATTGCTCTAAGAACCAGAATAAATATGTGTGTGTGTGGAAAGAAAAAGGAGAGGGTGGGATGGGTAATGCTTAAATTGCTATTAACTTGATATAATATGTCTTGAAAATAGCCTGTAATTTGGTAGTCTATACAGAAAAACAAAAACGATGAACCCCATGGGCCCTTGATAAAGGACCATATCTTCAATACAAGATTGATAGATTCTTCATTGATATTGACAACAATATTGATGATTTCTTTTCGGAATTACAACAGTCATATTAAGCATGCAACCCCGTGATATTGTAGATAAACAAAGATGGTATACGAATTAGAGCATATGCAATATCAACTCTTACCATATTGTGTGCATCAGCTACACCACAGGCGACTTGGGGTTTCACAATACTTGGAAGAGAGAGTTTAGCTTTTGACAGCCTTTGTACTAAATCAGGGTCACGAAAATCATTAACCTGCATAATAGATCTCACAATATTACTTCATTTAGAAGAAAGATGAAGTGTTACGCTATTTCCCGGAGTTGAAATTTAAAGGTGCATTATCGCTATGAGTAACATCACTGAAAGCCACCAAAGAAGCTTCAACCAGAAAAAGAGATCATCATAGTTATCCCAAGGGCACAGGATTCATTATTTCTTGAAAAAAAAAAAAAAGACACGATTTATGCATTGCTTTCTGGTTTCTAATAATAGCAGGTTATGTTATCACAGATTCACATCATAAAGGATCTTAAAAATATATTGGTACCATTCTGAACAAAGACCTTTAAAAAGTGAGCTCCTCTGATTTTATGGTGGGTTTCAGAGTTAAGATCCTCCAATCCAAGTAGAATTTCTTGTATTCTTAGCCGATCCAAGACAGGATACATGTT
>JANIIA010000005.1:8719306-8747780 GCA_027478495.1 Erythroxylum alaternifolium | reverse complement strand
ACATGACTCTATAACCCTGCCCATGCTATCTCCCTTATAGATTAGTACAACACAGAATTTTAAAATCCTCTTATGCATGCACCAATCCTGATCAATGTAGTGTGTAGTCAAACACAAGTAAGAAACATTCTGGATTGAAGTCCAGCAATCACTAGTTAAGCTAACTCTCTGGTTTGAACCTTCAAAGTATGACTTTAACATGAACTTATCCTCTTTAAAAAGCTCCTCAATGTCTCTCACAAAGGTTCTTCTGGAAGGAGGATCAAACTTTGAGCAAGCTACTGAATAAAACATCCTAAAACCTCTACCTTCAACAAAGCTGAAGGGCAGTTCGTCTATGATAACCATTAACACATGCAATTCGACATGCTTCTTTGATGAAGCTTGTTGATATAACATTGGCACCAGTACCATCACGTTTCCTATCAAAAAACAATATTTTCTGTCTTTTGTCTTATTGTCTATTAGGATTAGCTATACACCTATCGAGATGAGCCCATAGAGCACTTGCTCCATTCTTCCTAGTGTCACAAGCAAAGTCCAGTTGGCAAAATTTATATATACACCTATGACCAGTTGGGTTTTTTGTGAAAAACTCCCAGACTTGGCTTGCTTTTCTGGTGGGTTTTCTCTTATCATTTGGATGTCTTGGAGGTAAACCAGAAGATGGGGGAGGGGCTTGTGTTTATGGTGTTTGTGGTTGTGATGTATGAGGTGGGCATTGTGTTTCTTGGATAGCAGAGTTCTCAGTATCAGGTGTGGTCGAAGGTGCTTGGGGATTAGATTTTGTGGTTACATTAAAGGGTGTTTGGGGTTGTGGTAGGTTTTCACTCTGACTGTCCATCTCTGGATTAACTTTGCTACTTGTTATCTAAGGAAGAATGAAAACAAACCCACAATGAGCATGAAATATTAGAAGACTAAAAGTATTTGAGTTGATGGGTGTAAGTGAGGGTTTGAGTTGGACAGCAGCTATTAGTTGGATTTCAACAATCTAGCAAGACTAAGGGACGGTTTTGGATATTTGGCGCATTCCTATAGATCATACCTTAAACTTTAGAGGCACCTTAAGAGACGTACTAAACTAAATCTGGCACAATCACATAGATTGCACACTTCAAGGAATGCAACAAAACCTATAGATTTCATCAATCTAGAAGGCACAATTCTAAGAGTATGCCTTTGCAAACACCTCCAACTCAGTCAATGTGGGCACACAGCTCATACCTATTTGTTCTAAGTCACAAAGACCTAAACGAGTAATCATAACTACCAATCCAAGTTTCTTGTTAAGTTAGAACACTTACTTGTACAACAAACTAGCCAAGTTCAAGGTCACATAGACCTGAACTAGAAACCAACTAACCATAATTGCAAAACAATTGAATTTTTGAAACTTGTGGCAGCTTAGCTTAGAAATTAGGATAGACATGTCTTTGTAAACATCTCCATCGTAAACAAGGCAACAAAACAGAATTATGTAAGTGTATTACATATCAAATAAAAATATGCAGCAATAGCATGAACGTATACAAGCTTTAAGAGTCTGTGTAATACATATTAACAAGTTAAGTAGTCTCTAACATTAAACAAGTACTCCATCAAATACAAGATTTAAAAGCTTAAACATAACCTTTTTTTAAGCAGAAATAAAAAAAAGTTTAAGCCGACTGAGAGTCTTCAATAGAGTCCAAAACTTCAAAATCATTTCACCAAATTTGCATCACAAAGAGTACAACACATGTATTAAAAATTTAAGGCATTAGATAAAATATTTGAAAGCAAACAAAAATAAAAACTTTAGACTTGAAAAATACTAAATGACTTACCCAATCTGCCAATCAGTCAATCCCCCTTAGGCCTTAGCAGACTCATAAAGAACAAAATCAAGACAAACTCTCACAAGCCAGAAACTCACAACTCAGAACTCACAAGTCATAACTCCACGTCTCCACACCATCTCCTTTCACTGGGATGATGAGAAAAAAAGAGAGAAGTAGAAGAAGACGAAGAAGATGGCAAAGAAGATTTTGGTCGAAGGGGCATTCGAATCGAGATCGCATAGAGCCACAAAGAACAGAGTTCGAGATGAGAGGGTGAGCTAGAAAGAAGAGAGCTCGACATGAGAGGGTGAGTCTCAGAGAAGAGAGTTGGAGATGAGAGAGTGAGATTTAAAAAAGAGCCTAGAGAGTTCGAGAACGAGAGTGAGACTGAGAGTGAGAGAGAGATAGAGAGACTAAGAGAGAGAAAATAGAAGCGGCGGCCAAACTTGTGAGTTGTGAGAAGGTAAAAATAGAATATTACCTTATATACCTAGGGTTAGATGTATAAAAAAATATATTTTTGTTTTGTTTTTACTTGATCGATTTGGTTCGGGTTGTTTTGGTTAAAAATTTTATCTACACCACACCCGAACTGATATAGTCGATTTTCTCAATATCCAAAACCAAACTGACCATCGCAACACTGCACACATTTCGCTCGGTTTCTTCGATTTTACAGGTCGGTTCGGTTTTTTCTGGATTTTTGCCCACTCTTAGTTGTCTTATACAATGATTACATCACACGGAAAGATCAAGCCTATCAAATCAAAAATATAACCAAAAACCTATATATCTCTATTTAACTAATTATAAAATACAAGATCAATCGGTTATAAATCATATAAAAATTTTTTCACTTAGACAATACTAATTAAAATTTAATAATTTCTATAAAATTATTTTGTGAACTACCTAATTCGGTAAAATACAAAAATAAATATGTTAGTATGCGATTTGAAAAATATATCGACATCAATGAATCGTCCATATTAATTAAGGTAGTTAATATATTATAATTAACATATAATTTCTCATAATCATAAATATAAACAAATTACTAATCGAACATTTTAGTAAAGCACTAGCATAGTATAGATTGCATCCGTAACCCATAAAAATCATAAACCATGAAGAACTATATTAGTCTGTCTTAAAGTGAGACTTTAGCCTCCAAATAAGAACCCTGATCCCTAAAAGAGACCATGAACTTTCTACAAAGATCAATTGTCAAAAAGATGGTCCTCTGCATAAAGAATTATTAACTATAAAAATCAATTACGACATAAATCATCCACTTTCATAAAAAACCATAACTTCTGTCGATGTACAAAAGAATCATATATGCGCATATATAATAAGGTAATTACATGCATATATTTAAAACATCACGGTACAATAAACAAGTGCAAAATTTGTAACTTTATCAAACTCAAGTACTGTAAATCTATAATATTGAAGTCATAAAACTCTCATCATATCAAAACATTATAAAATAACATAATATTCATATTGTCAATATGCCTATGAAAATCTAAAGACCTAAACTCCTTAGTCAGTGACTTGCCTAACATTTCTACTGTGACAATTTACTGAAAAAAAAATCACCATCATCAACCTATCTTCGAATCTTAAAATCCTTAAGCTCAAGATACTTGACTCCACCAATGATCTTTATATTCTTGAAAAAATATATAATAGATGAGTTTTCATAGTAAATATCAATAGGTTTACAAATCGAATCAACAATTATAAGTCCCCATTATAGTTCTTCAATGACATGTGCTCTTACTTCAAAACAAGGTATAATCTCAATTTCCATTATGAAAATCACTACAATATACTATTTAGAACATAAAAATAGAACATTCCTATAGTTTGTTGACAGAAAAACCATAAAGGTCAACATCAACATATCTAAAAGTATCTAGATCATCTAAATACCTTTAAACTATCATATAATCACTAGTATTGCATATATAGAATATCGCTTTCTTTACTAGAATAAAGTGTTCATGACCAAGATTTGCTAAATATCTGCCAAAAAATCTAATCACAAAACCAATATCATGCCTGATGTATAAATCTAAACATATCAAACTCCTAACGACACAATTGTAAGGACTGGAACTCATCCTAACTTTCTCCCTCTAATTATAAGGATCCTACTCATTGCTTAACTTATCACCTTTAACTTTAGTTGATATACCAAATTTACAATCCCTATGTTGAACCTCTTTAACAATCTATGGATATAAGCTTTCTAAAATTGGCCCAAAACTTTCTTAGTTTTGTCCCAATAGACCATGCTAAGAACAATCAATGCCTCCTCAAGATCTTCCATATCAAAGTTCTTCAAAAGCATCTTCTTTATATTTATGCTTAAGTCATTATTGATAAGCAGTATGTCATCCACATATAAGACTAAAAATATAAACTTGCTCCATTAAATTTGAAGTATAGACAATATCTCCTTAAAATCTAAAGATGTGAGCACTTCATAAAATTTCAAATACCACAACTATGATGGTTACTTTAATCCATAAATTGACTTCTTTAATCTGCAAACATGGTGCTTATTCGCTTCATCTTAAAGCCATTAGGCTATTACATATATAGCTCCTTTACTAAATCACCATTCAAGAAGGCTATCTTGATATCCATACGGTGAAACTTAATATCAAAAGAGGTTGTTAAAGTTTAATAATTCTTTACAAGTCTTTGGTTAGGACTCATAAGAAAGTCCAAGTATAGTCCACTTCTTTTTTAATGTACCTCTTAGCTATAAGTCTTACTTTAAACCTCTCATCCTTAACTTTAGTATCTCTTTTGGCCTTATATACCCACTCTAATAGGTTAAAACCTATTTGAACTATCAATCAACTTCCAAACTTCAGTGTTATTTTTAGACTGCATCTGCTCCTCTATAATTATGATCCATCTATTAGGTTGATTATTTCTCATTGCTTGATCATACGTAAGAGGATCTAAAATTTCTCTTGAAATACAATCAATCTCACCTATATATACAACAAAATCATCAAAGGGTTTAAGCCTTATATATGTGATCTCTAATAGTAAAAGGCAAAATTGCATTTAAGTCATCTCTATGTACCTCTAGAAATACCTTAATAAATCTCTCATGAAAATAGGAATATGTACCACTATTAGCTCAATCTCTTTAATAGTTTTAGTTTTTAGTGATACATCAACTACCACATCCTTAAAAAACTTCACAATTAACACCTTTATATTTTTAGTGTTATGACCAAAATAGTAAAACATGTAACCTTTCAAACCTTCAACATAACTTATGAAAACCTATTATTTTGTCCTATAGGATTTAACTTTTTTTAAGGATTGGCTCTAAGGGTTCGGAGGTCTTAGCTCCGAACCTGTCGCTTGTTGGTGAACTGCTTGAGCTGCTACCATGGCAAGAACGGGTAGTAGCGTGCCAGCCGAGGGACGGATTGAGAACGACTTATCTAGGGGCCTTCCTTAAATGTCAAATAGTCAACCCAGAATTGGTGCGGACAAGGGGAATCTAATTGTTCAATTAAAACAAAGCATTGCGATGCATAATTATTTATTTGTCTTCTTTGTTTTTTGAGTATTTATTTACTTATTTTATTTTTATTTTTATTTTTATTCTTTACCTTTTATATTTATTTCATTATTTATTTTACTACTTATTTTTATATTTTATTTATACGTATTTATTTATTTATTTATATTTTTATATGGGTATATTAAAAACAGTCCCTCTACTAGTTAGGAGTAAGGCTGTATACTATTAAACCTCCTCAAACTCTATGTATCAACGAAACTTTCACTAAGTTGTTGTTGTCGTCGTCATTGTAGATAACACTAAAGCCTCAAATGTCTAAAGAAAATTTGGGAACTAACTTACTAGGATCTAGGATGTTGTCTTTAATGCCTCATTGCATTGGTACTCAAAAAGGTTTAAATCTCATCATTATGCTCCTCATCATGTCCTTTAATGTGTGAGTGTGCCTCTTTACTACAGGATCATATCTCCTATATCACTTATGGTATTCCTATAATGTTTTATTAAATCACATCCACATATTTACGTAAACCCCATAAAAATATATGAATAAGATTTAATGGAATAGAGTTAGGGCAGAGTAAGTGGAACAGAGGATTTGATGGACTCTACCACTCCATTTAGCCAAGGTGTACTTGATATGATTTATCATATCACTATGTCACAGACCCATAAAACTTGACAAATGGTTCTTTCTGTTAATCAAAATCTCTATGTTTATTATAGTACTCTCCACAATGCTCTAACATGAAAATCTTAATAGTTTTATTGAGTTGCTTCTTAACCTATGTGTTAAAATATTTTGAACTTCTCTAAGACCTCAAAATTATTACTGTTGATATACAAATAACTATATTGAGAATAATTATTAATAAAAGTCATAAATAACTTCATTTCATCAATAGTGGAGTTTAAATGTCCATTAATAACTATGTGAATAATTTCCAAAAATTTACTACTTTTAATAGAACCTATTTTCATACTTTTAGTAATTTTACCTCGAATATAACTTGCACAAGCTCTACTAACATCATCATAAACCAAATTAGAGACAATTTCACCCTTATTTAATCTCTTAACTATTTCTTTTGGAATATGTTCAAGTTTCTTAAAAAAAGTCATATACTTATACAATCCTTTTTTAAATTTTCTATTTTATAACAATAGCAACACTTAATATTCTTCTTCTTAACCCCACAAGATGGCCTATTAGCTTTGTCTACATCTTTCTTAAAAGCTTTCTACTTCTTCTTCCACTTCTTATTTAAACTCTTATAATTTTCTTTGAGTTTAGAGGATTCAAATACCAAATTCATAGTGTCACAGATATCATGCTTTATCTTTTTTCTCTTCTTGAACACATGTTGAAACCAACTTATTCACCGTTCACACCTCCTTTCTAATAGTATAGATGTCTTCAAGGAAGTAAAATTAGAGGGCAAAGAACTCAAAATTTGATGGATCAAAAAGGAAATTGAGATTGTGAGCTACAATCTACTTGACTAATTAGCTATATCCTGTGTCTTTTAACGTAAGCTCTAATCTTATATACTCCATCATATTTTTAAAAAGTTAACTTATGCTCTTTTATACTATAGGCACAGGCTCATTGTTAACAAAAACCATATCCAAATTCATCAAACCTAAAGTTAGCTCTACATCACTCTTCAAAACCTTAAAATTTTTCTCAGTTAAGATCTATTTGATTGTTCACTACTACTTGACTCACTAGATTAGAAAACAAGGTACTTTGAATAAGAGACCAAACAAAACTCAAATTTCACACCATAAGTTTTCTTTTAGGCAAAAAGAAATGCAAATAGAAGTTTTAGTAGATCAAGTAAGAAATAATATTATAAACTATTGTCTCCTTTGGACTAACTACAAATCATAAATCAAATTATAATATTCAATGACTATTATACTATCTCACCAAATTCAAGCACAACTATTCCTTTGGACAAGTAACAATACTAAGTTAAGAGAGAAAAATATTTGAAAAGTGAATAAAATTCATTGAGTTAGCGTAAAATATAAAAATATATGTAAAAATAAAAATAAAATAACTCTCGTTCGGTTAACTATTTGATTAGTTAAAAATAGGCGTGTCAATGGGCCAGGCCCGGGCCGGCCTGCCCTTGGTCATGGTGGCCTGCGGGCTGGAATGGGCCATCCCGTGGCCCATCCCTCAATTTGTTTTTTAAGTAAAAAATTTCAAAACGATATCGTTTTGAAAAAAATGAGAGGGTCGGGTCGGCCTATGACCAGTCCATGGCCCAATCAATCCAAGTTGGGTGGGGTCGAATGGGCCAGGTCATTTTTGCTATCCCTAGTCAAACATACTATCAGATCAACCTTCGACCAACCAGACTATAAGTTCAGTTAAGCATATGGTCGACTAAACTTTTTTAAAAAGTTTACAGAAACTTACCAACCATTGCAATTTGGGGTTCAATTGACTAGTGGTGTCATCTAAAAGACACATACATGTAAAACGCATGACAAAAAAATGTTATAAAAACTCAAGTAAAACATGATAAACACAAGATTTAAACATAACAAAATTACAAAAACAATAAACAACCCACTTTGGTGTAATTATTAACTAATCACATAACTTATTTACATGAAAAAACATAATTTAATTAAAAACAAGTCCCAAAATTGACTAAAAACCCGTTTTAGTGCAGTTATCAATTAATCTCATGACTTAATCACAAGAAAACAATAAACAATTGTAGTGCTTTATTCAAATTAAATTTATGAGTTTTTTTTCCAAAATCCTAAAATCTTCAATTTAAGTTTTTCTAATCCAAAAAATTAACATATTAAAAAAATAAAGGTTGTATAACATATTGAAATATGTTGTGATACCTTAAGTAGAAATTATATATGAAACAGAAGCAACTATAAATCATTTAATAATATTCTATGTATCTTAAAAATTGATATATAAATAATAAAAATAATATTTAGAATATCTAGATTAGAAGAGAAGATTTATTGTTGTTGAACCTTGCATAATCACATTTGTAGAATACTTCAAACAAAATAAAAGTAGCTTAAGCTTTTATCTTCTCTCCTCCACTAATTTAAGTCAAATTAAAAATACTGTAAACCTAATGGCCTTGTTAGCTATTTTTTTGTGGATTGAAAGGTTTTAGTTGTTTGATCATGTTAAACCACTGACAATTATGTTTGATAAACAGCTGATTGGGTTGATGGATTGAATTTAATTTGCTAATTTTGAAAACGCTACTATGAGGAGCATTTTCCTCTGGCGGTTAAGAAATTAAAGGACTAAAAGATAATTATATCCAAAAGTTATTGCAAATTACTCAAAGAGATAGAGATAGAAATAAATAGAGATAAATATAGAGATAGAAATAGAGATAGAGATAGAGATAGAGATGTAAATTTCACTTAATTTATACAAAATTTAAAAAGTTACTCATTAAATTAAAATTTTAAAATATTAAATATTAAATTAAAATTTTCAGAAAATTAAATACTTTTAAATTTGTTATCTATAATTATATTACATTAATTACTTTTATATAGACCCAATATTTAGGTCCCTTTTTATATTAATATTTAGTATATAATATTATTATCATTTATATATTGTTTTTAATTCAATTCAATTTAATATAAAATTAATAAGGAAAATTTAAATTAATTATTTTTATCTAAGTTTAAAATTTAAGAGATTAATATAAATGGGTTTTTCAAAATATTTTTATTTTAATTTAATATATTAAAAATAGAGTTTCAAGTTTTAAATTTTAAAAAATTAAAATTAAAATAAGAAAAAATTATATTTCCTTAAATTAGAAATTAAATCGATATCATTTTTATAGACCCAATTTCGTATTAAGCTCTTTAGTGCTGCATTTGAGGAATAACTCCTGGTGTGATCCGATCGACCCCATTTTCAAGTTTATTTTTAGTGGCATTTTAGTTATCTATTAAGTTCTTCGATTGACCCTTCATGGTGCAAATTCAATAAGATCTTGAGAAGTTTTAAATCTAGCTCATTTGTCATTGAGAAATTAAATTGAGAGGGCTTTCGGTATTTTAAAGACTTGATGGAAGATATTGGAAAAAATTGATGTTGACTTTTTTTGTTCTATTTAAATTCCTATGAAAATATTCAAAGAAATACTAAGATATAAATAACTAATACTCGTGTCTTTATATTTTTTTAAGTTATATCCTCGTAAGTCATTTTATACATAAACAGCTAATATTATACAATTAATCTTATCAAACATTTTTAAATAAACAACTGATGTATTCACTAATCAAATCAGCTATATTAATATGTTATTAACTAACTGCCGATAGAATATCTTATAAATCAATTGTATTCAAGTATCATAATAGCCTTACGGAATAATCATATTGCACCTATAATATATTTAATAAGAAAATCAAACCTATAAAAAGTTCACAGATATAAGGAAAAGCCTATAAATTTCTGTTTGACTAATTTATCTAATAAAAAATAATGAATTATAGCCACATTAGAAAAAATTCTTGCATGGTTAGCATATATATGTACAGATTTTTATACGTGTAAGTTTTATACAAAGAAACCTTGGAGAAGACAAATGTCAGATAATGACCCCGCGCCATGAGCTTCAATCTTTTCTCACCGGCCACAGGTGGAGATTAATAATGAAAATGACGTCAAGAGACCAATCATTCTAACCTGAGTTTTGATGGGTAGATCAAGAAATTGGAAACATCGTGCTCAGCTGTACTTGGACCACCGTTAACTTGGAAGTGATAGAAATAGATGAAATGGAGTGATGAGCAGAGCGAACTTTTAAGCACCTCATCTAAGACGAATTCATTAGGATTATGCAAGAATCCGGGAGGCTACAGCTTCGCAAGATATTGGAGATTTCGACAGTTGACTAAACTTTGTAAGGTAACCAAAAAAAAAAAAAAAACGAGTTAGACATGACCAATGAAAAGTTACTGCATGCTCCAGGTACCCCTTGATGTAGAAAGTTTCTACTCTGACGAGCCTTTAGCTCCGCTGCCCTCGGTTTGTCTTGGAATCAATCTCATGTTGATATATCATGCTACAAGCTAAGAAATAAAATAACATTAGTTAGCATAGTATATACTCTATACATGGTGCCAATTTTGTTGACAGAAATTAAGTCTGAAACTGTAGTCTGTGTGACAACTTTAAAGCTATCATCAAAGAAGGTGCTATCTCAAGCGCCAATTCTTATCAATTTGTGATTTAAAAGCCGAACTTAGCATGTTATTAGCTCTTATTACTAGTATTTGACAGTAAAAGCACTGTAAGAGGATAGAGTTTTTGAGTATATACAGTTTTGTTTCATTAAGATTCGAGCATTAATAGCATTCCTCACTTACTAACTTCAGCTCTATTTAGCTGTTTTGAGTATGATAAGTCTGCAATGGCTGGCGGGTTAGTTGAATCTTTAAGAAGGAATATGGCAGACATGCGGGCCTTCCATTTTCATGCTTTAATGGTTGAACCAGTTAAGAGATATAGGATCCTACTTTGCGTAGTTTGGTTTATGCAGAATGTGCAGCCCTCTAAGTCATCTCTCAAGTCGTAAGAGAAGCCAAAAAATAATAATTTGGAGGCCATTGGTTCGGTATCATCGTCATTGTCAACATCAAATCCTGTGTTGGGGTCTGCAACTTTTAACAGTCTGTTTTACAGGACGTAAAAATTGTAGTTTTCACTTTGGACAATTTGCATACGACAACTTCATCGTAAAAAAGATGCAATGAAACAAATTGGGTCTAAAGGCGAACTCATTCCAGGTAAGAAATAAATGTTTTAAACGTAGTTTCTTTCAAAGAACGAAATTGTCGACTCCATGAAAACAATGAAACAATGTTAATATTGGCTCGTGGTCAAGAGACACACACCTCTACTCTTTCTTCACTGTTTGGATACATAGAAAGTGATAGGTAATTAGGATGGAAAACACAGATTAAATGAAGATTTTCCGTTTGAAGTACAAAAGATGCTGATCTGACTCAAATGAAAAGATCATAATCTTGCATATTCCACAGATCTCTTACGATGGATCTAAGCTATAAATATAATACAAGACGAGCTTACTCTCGTTATCATCCAAAGCATATATAGTAGCATGTTTTCTTTTCTTCCCAAAACTGAAAAGGTTTATAGATTGCATCACATCAGAGAGAATTGCATAGTGAAGATATTCCAGAAATGCCCCTTCAGTACATCCAAGGTACATAGTAGAAGCTGATAAAACCAAGAATCACCTAAGAGTCTAAATAGCAACCTTGCCTAATGAAACCGTATGTTCGGCTGGTCTCCTGACTGACGTGATCTCTTGTTCTATATATAGCTCTGCCTGTTCTTGGCTTAGCAAATAAGAAAGGCCTGCACTGAAATACCAGGAACTGATTCATTGTAAAACATGGACAGATTCTACCTTTCTCTCATCCCAGTTGTTCTTGCAATGATTCATCTCGTAGCTGAGGGTCTGAACAGTAATAAACTTTGTGCTCAATGCTCCAACTGTGAGTCACATTCATGTCCTCCCAGTGAAGCCTACCCTCACATGACAGCTTTTGATGACAGTCTAATTGCTGGTGCCTTGCAATCTGATTTTGTGGATGCAGATGATAGAGGTGTTTACTCAGTTCCCAATATCGAAGGCGGCACCTCAACGGATTATAATTCCTATTATGGTTGGAAATCCACCTCTGGTTCAGCTTCCAGCTACCACAGGTAAACCATAAACGCTGCATTCTCCATTCTAGACCCTGACATTTTAAACCATTCTCATCTTGAACACGAGATCATCACGAAGAAGTTAATAGAGAGTTTTCTGTTGCAGGTTTAGTGACTACATGGACCGGTGCTCAGGTGGAGAAAGCTATCTAACTGTAGACAAGCATGGCAAGGTTAGCCTTCGGTCGTTGAAGTCATTAGAAAACTTAGCTGAGGCTGATTGGAAATCAGTCAATCCACCAAAGAAACTGAACCACAGAGAATTCCGGTTCTGGGTGTCTCGTAGCGCAGGGAAATGTCTTACAGTTTTTGGAGAGAAGACGACAAAGAGAACCGTTGGTGTAGCGGACTGCAAGTTTGATGGCTCCAGCACAAGCCAACTCTTTGCATTCAGATTCCATTACCAGAATGCTTTCTGCTGCTGTGGTGTTCACAATATCTAATTTCTTCAAGAGTTACACATTTGATTACTTATTATAATTACATCTCATTCAAGATTAAGAATATTTCCAAGTGTAATGTTTTTTCTACATGTCATTTTTTAAGTTGGAATTTATACAACCTTGAAGTAGAATTTCAAGGTTCTTCAATTGGCTCAAGTTCCTTCTCTTTGCTCGTGCATCAAGATGTTTATAGTTTATAAACAACCCAATTCAGGATGTTACATACCATGATTAAGCTTAGCTTGCTTGAGATCATGGAAAAACAAAGAATTAAGTTCTGTTCTTGCAATCCTCCCAACGTCGCAGATTCCAAATCTATATCCTAATTTTACCTAGGTTCAATTGAAGGAATAGCTCCATAAGAGCACACCACACTTCCCAACATAATGGTATTTTTGAATCACTGATTAGATACTCAAGGTTACATGAACAGTAGCAGACAGCCTTCTCAAGTTCTAGGTAGATACAAAAAGAAATGCCACGGAAAGTGTACATAGACTACATTGGTCATGCAAATTTTCGTTCATTTAAGTATTTCGTACAAATAACTTTTGCATCAGTTACTGTTGATGGGAACAGATGGGATCAACTCTTCCTCCTGGCCATCTTCAATGTCATTCAAACAAGGTGGCTTAAATGCTCCATAATAGAAGTATGCCATTATTTTTGAAAATTCATCTGCAGTTCGAATAGCTGTACCACAACAACAACAAAAAATTGAGAAAAGTTACTGATATCAGATAACAGAGCTGAGTTATGAAATTGACAAATCGTTGTATGTTTTAAATTACCTTTATCCCGGTACAAGATCTTCCCTGCTTTAGTGAAAATAATTTCTGGGAAGACAGAAACCTTCAAAGCAGAGACCAAATCAGTCTCCATTACAGCGTCAACAGCAACACACTGTATGAGATGGAAGATGATTATCCACGAGCAGAAGTCACTAATAAGGGATGGAAGGCACAAGAGAAAATTCAAAATACTACTCACTCTTGGTGAAGGAAGTCTGCAATTCCAAATAATGTGCACAGCCTTCTCCAGCTCATCTCGAATTTTCTCATTTTCCTTTGGTCTGATCGGAGAAAAAATAGCGGCAGAACATTAATGGCACGTTAATTGTTGAATGACATAATTGCAGACAGTCTAGGTAAAGACTTATTTCGCAAGGTAGATCTTCAATGATAATTTTCATCTTCTAGATAGGAATTTTTTAAAGGAACAGAAAGTGGAGCTAGTTGTCCAAGTTCCAAATAAAGAATCAAGCAATGTTTCATTTAAGGTCAGTCATCAAAGTTCAGGTAATATATGGGAATGAGGATACTAAAATCCCATGACTGATCAGAAGATAAAAATGACAATACAGGTGCAAACTAGATGATATGACCACAACGACTTTGATTGGACATATTGAAATTCAAAGCACTGATACTAGCTAAATAAGAAGGAAAGCAGCAAACAAAAAGAATAAACAGAAAACCTTCTGTAGCGATTATGCACTAAGATGATTAACGGACTAATGTCTTTAAACACAGTCTCCTCCCACTCAGCAGTCTTAATGTCTTTGATTGGACGAATGTAGTTATCATCTTGCCACACTATTTCATTCTCACTATCATAGTTCTCATCATCATCCTTCTTGTTATTCTTGATGGTGATCTTGTCAAAGAATTGACCCAAGTTAAATCCCCATCCATCAGCATCTTCAGGCCAATTAGGATCATCTTCATCAACGACCAGTGGGTAATCGTCAAGAAGCTTCTGCATCTTTATCTTTTTTTCTTCAGGGTCAAGTTCCTCCTCAGGATCAGGATGCTTTTTCAGTACATCTCTGATTGCCCTTCTCCACTCACGCCTTTCTTCTAGATCTATATAATTTGGATCATTCTTATTGTCTTTCTTTGCTGAATAATTGTCATCATCGTCACTGTCACTAGAATCTTCGTATTGCCTTCTCTTCCCATCATCAGACTTTTGGTTTTGCACAGTTTTAGAAGCTCTTGTTCTGCTACTTCTAGGAGCACTACCTTGCAGCTTTTCAGACAGCCAAGTTTCCATGAGCAAAAGTTATCCAAAACGAAGCTTATAACTTATACTCACTCTATTTTCAACACTAATCGGGAAAGAATTCCAGATTTAGGAGCATACCTGCAAGGGAGATTTCAGAAAACGCGACGAGATACAAGAACAAGAGCAGGAAACATCGGTGTCGATTCTTCTAGTTTCCGTATGACAACTAATACCAGCAAATGGAGGCAAACCTCCGTATTTGTGCTCTTTTATGGGTGAGAACAAATTCTGTAACCTTAAAGTATGTTGTAATGCCATTAGTGCATCACAATGTTGAACTGCAAGAAATATCAAGAAAGCATGAGGTAAAGATTTCCTTTTTACCATTCTGGATAGAGAACGCGCATAAGTTGGAAAAAAATGGAATTGAATACAAATATATCTCCATCTGAAATAACTGCAAATGAAACTTTTAAGGGCAAAAATCACTTGGGGTGTTAAAAAGAAGCAGACTTTACGTTGCCCTCTAGAATATAAAGCAAACACCAAACAAAAATCCTATAGCAGAATGAAATTAAGCATATCCAAATTCAGGAAACAATATCAAGCAAAATGAAAAGCTAAAGTCAGCAGCTCAGCAGCTTTACCCAAAAAGATAGAATCTTGCTAGTATATACTGAGGTTGCAACACGTAGCAAGAAGAGCGGAGAAAGGTAAAGGAGAGTGAAAGCGGAAAACGATAAATCCTTTACCTTAAACCCCAGAACAACTTCAAAGAGCACAACAACGAGAGTGTCAGTTCTTGGCCTGCCTTTCACCAGTTGGTTGTTATAGGATAAACGCAAACTCCCAAAGTATCAGTAACAGTAATTAGTAATTACGACGATGAATGTATGTTCCTCTCATCCTTTTTTTTTTTTTGAAACATACTTTATTTTATCCTCTCCAAGCACATACGTAACGTAATAAGACGACAAAACCATATTTTCCATTTTTGTTAGACTATGATAATTAGAGCTTTTGTGAATAGAATTTTTTTGAAAATAGCTTTTGTCAATCGAATTTTTACGAAAAAAGCTTTTATAAGAAGTTAGTCGATTGTTTAGTTGTAATTTAAAAAAGAATTTTTTAAAAGTGCTTTGTATAAATTATTTAGTAATATAAAAATAAAAAGTACTTTTAATTTTAACTATATTTTAATTTATAATAAAAATTATTTATGCATATAAATATTATTTAAAATATATTAAACAATATGCAAAGTACAATATATTAATTATTATATAATTTTAAATCATACGAAACGTAAATGAAAATATATCTAACTAAATCTTTGGTATGGATTATAACATAAGTAAAATTAATATCAAAAATAAATATTAAAACATATAAAAAAAGTCAAATAATATTATATAAATATCAAAATATACTTGAAAATGTGTTTGTAAGTATTGTGGGGATTACGTGTAAAACATAAGAGTAAAAGGAACTAAAAAATAGATTCATTAATTGATCTGAAAAATATACCTGAAAAAGTTTTTTTTTAAGAAACTTTAAATTTGAGCTTCTTAAAAAGTTGTATTTTAACTGCTAAAACAGTCATATCTACTAAAAATGCTTTTTTATCTTATAACCAAACACGCAATTTAAAAAAAAATTGTGGTAAGAAAAAGCGTTTATTCATACAGGCAATCAGTAGAATTGAATGCATTGGGTTTGATATTGAGATCTATACCATGTTTTCTTTTTTTTCATTAACTAAAAAAACTACTTTATTTCTTTGTACCCTTTTCATTATTTTCCAAAAAATGCATGAATATAATTTTTTGATTTGATCTAAGGATAGACCCGGTCTATCTGAAACTAAATTCTTATAAATAAAACGATATTATTTTATTTAAAAGAGTTAAATTTCGAATAGATATAATCCAGAGGATAACCCCAAGAACCGACTCATCTATTATCATCCGAATAGAATAGACAATTGGGTATAGCCGGTAAGTGGATGGCTCAACACAAGGCTTGTTCAAAGCTCGTTCACTTGTTAAATGCGCCAAGCTCCAAGTCATTTAAAATGCTTTCACGAAGTTTGATCTTGAGCAAAATCAAGATCATATATGCATTCAAAGGCTGTTAAAGATCATTAAAGAAAAAAGTTGAATAATAAATAAATGATCTCGTTTCCTTTAATAAGTCTAAGCATTTCTTGTATACAAATTAGTTTACATAGACAGCCATTGTGCAAAGGCTGCCTATTGAAGGTTTTGGTCTTTTTTACTTATCACAGATAGCTCAGACTAGTCCAACAATGTCTCTCTTACCAGCGTATTCCGCAGAAAATAAGAGACAGAAAAACAGCAATTTGAGCATGACCATCTTTTACTGCAGCAACAGGCCTCAATTCACTACCATGAAATAAGGAAATTTTGATTAGGCATCATCTCACAAATGCTTGGGGATGCCAACTAACCCCATAATGAAGAGCTTAAAGTAGAAGCAGTAAAATTGTAACCATAAGAAAAACTGATTTCTCTCTGTTTAGGTGCTCATCTAATCATTTTTGTCACAAAATTTGCTCGGACAATTGTTCGAAGTTGGCTTCAAGCTGACAAATTCTGCTCAGCAAATGCGCAATCTGTGCACGTCAACCACAAAATCCACTTGGAGCTTTGCTGGCATTCAGCTAAGGCTTCAGTCAATCTTTCCAAAGCATGCTGACCTGTCAACACTAAGCTGCCAATGGAACTGCAGTCACAAACTGCTGCCGGACAAAATTGAAAATTGAAGGCAATCTGGCAATGACATTCTAATTCATCTCATGTTACCCTCCTTCAAGACATCTATCATGTTATAGATGCGCTTATCTGCTCTCATTTGAATCTGCAGTTTCCCCGTGTTATGGAAGAGTACAAGGAAGACAATAGAGTTAGCTTCATGTTTAGAATCCATCTCATATTCTAAAGCTGCAAAGTTAAAAAGAGTAACACATCTTGGATATTGAATGGAAGTGTTTTACCTTCTTAGCAAGAAAAATTATAGCGTCAACAGTACCCTCTGCATATATTGATCTACCACAAACATTATGCTGGAACTCAAGGGTAACTCTGAAAGAAGAGAGAAAAAAAAAAGAAAAAGAAATACTTTATGCTCGTTCAGCCCCATGAAAAGAAAGGGAAGAAAAAAGAATGCACAAATTGTGCATTTTTGCTCTTACGTTTCATCAGGTGATGTCAGATGATACATATGAAATGCATGACCAGACAAATGCTCCTCAGGAACTCCTACCATCTCAATTTGCTGTCTGGGATCTCGGATCATTTTTGCCTGGAAAAAATAACGTAAAATATAATGAGAAAGAGGAGGAATAAGTGAGAGAATTGGAACTAGAGCACAGTCAAAGCACACTGCAGAAAATGCAGTATTCAGGATTAACCAAAAGCTCAGTTTGACAAAAAGGAAAGAAACAGATAATGATAATCATCAATATTCAATGGGTATACAATCACAATTCGAAGACAATGGCAAATAGATGTCTCTTAATGTTCTACCCTTTTTTCCCTATTGGTAAATATTTCTCATGATGCTCCAATACCTGTATTTACCATATTTCTAGTAATATTACAAACATAAAATCCTTTAGCATTAACAGCCAGTCTTCTTCTGGACAACTTTAATGCGTATTAAGCTCATGTAAGGATCAGACAATTTTAGCCAAGGTTTCTTTTCATGATATAATAAAGCATGGATGAATGTACCTGCTCCACATCAAAAGAGACTCCCAATTTTTGGAAGCAAGAAATTACAGCTTTTGCAGTTCCAGAGATGTCCAACTTTCCTGCTTGATGGGACTCCATCACCTAGAAGTGAGACATATGTAACACCATGTGCGATCAGTTTTGACTTTATATAGTAATAGATCAATAATTAACAAACAGTACAAAGATTTCAAAATGATTGTCCAGAAAAGTGATTTGTATTTAGAGTGTACATATTTGTACGGGCTATATTTCTACATCAGTTTGTGTCTGTCTAGGCAAACATAAATGCTTCATCGATAAGCACAATCACTTTCTTTTCTTCTCCAAACAAAAATAAATCCCATCTCAGAAGCAGGACTGCATTCCTCGTTGGGATATGTAGCTTCTGTCCTCAGATCAAATCAGAACTGAGCACAGATGTAGCCAAAATGAATCATCAGAACAAGCAAGATATTAACCTCTTTTAGTTTTCTCATAAGAGAGAGAGTCGGGCTTTCTGCTGACTTCTGTAAGAGTTTCAAGTCGGCCATCAAACAAGTTCATGTCTAGTCGGTGATGTGGTTACACTGTAAACATTTAAGGTTTTTAGCTGCAACAGGGTCTGGACTAGCTCCAATATGGTTCATTTCAGTGTAATTCAGACACATGCAGGTCCTAGTGAGATGGTACTGATCAGCTCAAATTTAGTAACAGTTATTCCAGATTCGGTTCTTTTTTTCACGTGTCTGTGCTTCTAAATGCATATTCTCCACCAAAACTGCAAAGAGAAACAAGGAAAGTACCTGCAGGGAATAGCCAGAAAAAGCACCAGGGAATTGCTCCGCCATAATCTCCATGGCCGCAAGAAATGCAACAACCTAAAAGAAAATAATCTATGTGGGCATGCAACATGATAAAAATAACAGAAAAGAAGGTAACTCTTTATAAGCAACCAGAGTTCCCAAATTTAACTCACTTGTTTCCCCATTTGTGGAGAAATCACAGCATAAACCTTCGATTCCTCAACAGTTTTGTACAATTGATTCCTATCTCCGCCAGTGGTTCCCATAACAAAAGGCACTCCAACTTTGCAATAAAGCTCAGCATTTCCTGTGCACAAAATAAAAAGAAATAATATTACAGAAAGTATCAGGTAAAGCTTCAAACAGAATGAAGTACAATTTGGGATGGTAAACCACCTTCAATCATAAAGGCAGTCAAATCCTATATCATTAAGGATCACCAGAAAAAGAAAAAACATTAGAAAAGGTTACCATTCACAGCAGAAGGCACAGTGTAATCCACGACAATTAGGTTTGGGTGATCTGAAAAAACCGATGTGAGGATGCTTTCTCTCTCTTTAGGACCATGTATTTGTACCTCCTTTCCACATACTTCCACAACATGGCCAGATTCTTCCTCAGAGCCAAATGAAAAGGGAAGAATTTGAAGCCCTGCAGAATCTGCAGCTTTGATGACAGCTTTCCCCATTTTGCCACTACAGCTATTCACCTGCAATCAATTTAAGACAGCCAACATAAAGTGGAACGTTACGTGACAACTTCCAAATATATGCAACATATCTATGCTCTGGTAATATACATAAAGAAACAGATATAACTCTCAACTAAAAACAGACAGGGATTTTGTCTTAGCATTATGATATCTTTAGTAAATACCAGCAAAAATGAAAAGAAGAAGAAGCAGAGTAAGAAGAAGGCTTAATGGAGAATACTTGATGAATCTGAACAGGGCCATTAGATGGTACGTTTAAAGGGAGCTCAAGCTATTATTCCAAACAAATTTGCTAAGCACGATGAAAATGCTATCCAACTGTCAATTGTTTTCCATACCAGGTTCACAGGAGAATTTCTACAAAGAAACCTTGGCATTTGCCAAAACCCCAGGAATCAAATTCATAACCCAAAAAAAAAAAGATAACAACAAAAAAATTTCACAGAACAGCGTAGCCGTACCATGATTGGGATGGCAGCAGTATTGGATGAAAGCGAGTTCGCGACCGTCAAGCGTGCTCGATTCCGAAGACCAGAACAACTTCTTCGTCTTGCTTGCCCAATACCACCCCCGTATATACGGATACTAGGCAGCTTAAGAGATACAGTGGCAAATGCTATCTCCTGATCAAAAATCACACACAAAAATCCACCAAGTTAACAAATGACAGGGACATTTTCTTGTATATGTAAAACCGAATACGATAGATGAAAACTTGGGAAGTATTATCCGCATCTTCTTAACAGCTAACGAATGAAAGAGAGTAGTACAATTTTCGGAAACCTTAAAAACAACTACAAACCCCAAATGAAAAGTTTATAGGCTATGGTGGGTTGAAACGTCTTACCATAGATGAAGTTTGTAAAGTTGCAACCTTTGGTGCTCCTCCTTAGTAATGGCGGCCAAGAAAGTGTGAGAGCAAACAAGAGACAAAATGGTGATAGAAATGAAAGGGAAGAGGTAAAAACAGAGAGCAAAAGGTGAAACACAGTAAGCCCTACTCAATGGTAATTTAAAGCTTAAACCCTTAAACTATGATTATCTAAACCAGTGAATAATGATAACTATTCGTAAATACACTAATAAATTATTAATTTATCATTAATTTAAATGAAAACTTGAACTTATTGGTTAATGTAGGCCCTGTTAGTTCTGTTTTGGGTTACAGATCATTCAGAACACCGCCGACCTGTGTCTGCAATTCGATTTCCCCGTTGGGTTTTAAGCAGTTTGGGACTGTGATGATGGCGTCGGCGGCGGCGGCGGCGACGGTTGCAATGGCGATGACGATGGTTTCTTCCTCTGGTCAACGAGTGGCGTCGTTGACTCGATTTAATCAGAATCGTACCTCTTTGGCTTTTCCTCAGAATTTAACCCATTTCTCGTCTTCCATATCTATGCCAGGTACAGTTGACTTGACCCAATTCAAGGTTATCATCTTTCGTGGAAAGTTTGAGTCTTTTGAGGTTCTTTATGTGAATGGTTATGTATAGCTTTTGGGAGTCGTCGCATTGGTGTTGGGATTGAGAAGAAGGAAAGTTGGGCATCGTCTGGGAAAGCAGAAGCAGGTGTTAGGCAATTGGTTGGATCCCTTACCAGAGCTGAGGGCCTTCGTTTTGCTGTGGTTAGCTTTCTTTCTCTAAATCTTAATCTTAGTGCCATTTGTTATCTTTCATTTCTGTAGTTTTTGGTGGTTTGCAACCATTTAATGTACATTAACTTCCTATCAGAAACAAGAAATTGGGAGACAGAGACTGAATTTTGTGCTTCTTTCGTCTATTTTAAGTTCATCCTCGCATTTTTTTCAAGTACTAACGTTTCAGTTCTACCAATACTAACTAACCTAATCCTCATTGCTGATATTCACTTGGGGAAAATGCAAAAGGTTGTTGCACGATTTAATGAGCTTGTGACGAAGCTACTCTTAGAGGGGGCTTTGCAAACTTTCAAGAGATATTCTGTAAAAGAAGAAGACATCGATGTATGTGATTCTGAGCTTGAATCTTATCATATTTCGTTTATAATTATGTCAACACGAGTTTTGACTGCTGTGGTCACTTTCTTTTTTCTTCCTCTTTTTTCTTGGTTTAGGTTGTGTGGGTTCCAGGTAGCTTTGAAATAGGTGTTGTTGCAGAAAAGCTGGGAAAGTCGGGAAATTACCATGCAATTTTGTGCATTGGAGCTGTGGTATGATTTTCTCTTTTAAGCAGTTAAGCACTAATGGATTTAGTACGAAGATATAACATTTGTTCAGTAGGGGTAGCTCCTCACTGTCTGGCGCCCGACTGCATTCTAGCTAATGGCCCTAATGTCCACTTTCTTTTTGGTCGTTAGTAGATAAGGGGTGATACATCACATTATGATGCTGTTGTTAATTCAGCTACGTCCGGGGTACTTTCAGCTGGTCTCAATTCAGGTTGGTCCTTGAGCTTTCGCTAGTCAGACATTTTATTGTCATTTTCTTTGGCTTCCCATGGAAATTTAATAAGGTACAATGATACCATTTCTTGTGTCTGTAGTAGTTCTTTGGGATGAGATTATATGTAAAGACACATTTTTTAAACGTCACTTGATTGTGCCATCAATAATGGTCAAACTAGTCTTGCCATTGACACACGTGATCGGATTAACTTTTTAAGTCATTTAAGCCCATATACTCCTTGTGAAAACATAGCTGTATCCAGAAAACTACTATGCATATATACATTTGGAATTACTGGAACTAGATGATGTATTTATGAATTCTTCTAGAAGAATTGTTAGTGAAATTAGCTCATTTTCTATTTATCATAAGCTATTGTTGATCTTAGTGCTACTGTTTCTGGTTCGATTGAAATGCTTCTAATGGTAACTGATGATATTTGTTCATGACTTTGAAGGAGTACCATGCATATTCGGTGTTCTGACTTGTGATAACATGGAGCAGGTAATTGATAATAAATTCGTATGCCAACTCTATGCATTAAAAATTTGTTGAATGCTTCACATTGTGACAAGTGCAGGCTCTAGATCGAGCTGGTGGAAAAGCTGGGAATAAGGGCGCTGAAACTGCTCTGACAGCTGTAAGTCGATATTTTAAGTAGGGTGTAATATAATTTTCAGCGCCGATGTATATGTTATTAACTTCAATGTTGAACACTCCGAGCCTCTCCTTCTCTGGTCATTTTGTTTGTTCCTTTTCCTTCTTCAAGTATGTGACAAGTATGTGACGTCAACCACAAGCTATGCTCTAGTGTCAATCAAGAGCATGTTTTTCCACAACATAGTTCTGTGAGATGTATTTTATTCCAAGAAACATTATCTAGTTCACTGGCTATACTCTCTCTGTGCCTCATTCTTCCGATACCTGAGCGATGCGCATAGCAGATAGGAAATTCAAATCCCATGTACAGCAATGGGCATAGTAACTCTGTGTGAATCTTGAAACCAGTTATTAATCATGTCATGACGCTCAACACTTGAAAAGTTCAGTTCATGTTGTTGCAAGTTGCCTTTGACTGAAAGCTATATTTGGCATCTTCTTCATTCAGATGTGCAGTCTCTAGACCATGAAACTAATATTCAGGCATAATCAATGAAAGAGTATGATGCATATTGCTACGATTGCATGTAGATAAATACAAATAAAGAAAACAAAAAACCAGAGGAAGAGGCCAGACTTGCTTATAGTTTTTATCAATTCATATAAATCAGACTGAAAGGCATAGTTGATTGATAACAAGTGAATATTCCTGTACTGCACCTTGTTGGTCCAAGAGAAGGAAGAGATTAGTTTAGTTGAGAGATGGTTCGATTCAAGGACGCATGATGTACCTGCTTTTTAAGTGTAAGACAGGGTTAGGGATTATAAATGATAGGATATTAATTTCAACCTCTCATCTTCATTTGTTTCAAGGACAATTGCCTGGAGCTGTAAAATATTTTGTATATAAATTGTTGTGCATTTCTTATATAAAAATTGGCCAACAAAGTTCATTGTCTATTCGTAACACAAGTTGATTGACTATTACCTTTCGTTACTTGTATGCAGATTGAGATGGCTTCATTGTTTGAACATCATCTGAAGTAGTGGACTTTGAACTTGTTACTTTCGACAATGTACACTTTTTCCTGCTGAATGTTTCAAATATCTTTCTGATAAGACTGCAGAATTGTCTCTCAAAGAGTGAGGATAATTGAGTCTGTTGTTACGAAGTCCCAGGATTATCGTAATAACTTTGTAGGCGTTGAAAGGGATCATATGTTGTGAATCGTTGAACTATTGCAACCATTCTTCTGTAGTGCCAAATAAATTCAGAGATTATGAGTTTGATGCCACATACCATTGGCCTTTCTTCTTGCCATGCCCTGGAAAGTCAGGAATATGAAAATGTCTTCTGTTATTAAGAGAAATGGATGTCTATTTTAAACTTCATTTGCCACAATAAAGTAAAATGCAACAGCAAACAGGGAACTTTCTTGGGTTATATACAATACAGCAAGGTGGCTGCTTAGGGTCACAATTTCCTTTATAATATTCTAGACATTTAAGGTGTTATGCTTGAACTAAATCTAGATGTTTAACACCAAATTTTCATGTGGAAGACTAAGAAAATTGAAAAGGATGCATATAACTCCAGACAATGCTTAGCTGGATCAGTGCTCTATCGCAACTTGCTTTCTTGGCCCCATGTTATGCCCACACCAATACGAAGCCTTGTACTACAGGAACTTTTTTAAGTTTGGCCTTCATTACAATACGACAGTCCTGGTACTAATAGCAGCCTTGTACTACAGGAACCTTTTCTACTGTCGGCTCACGTTGTTTCGCGGCCAACTTTCTTTGTTCCTGTAACAAAAACGTCGTGAACAAAATGCATCATCCAATGTGATAAAGAGAAAAGGGAAAAAAGATGAAGCTTAGAATCAAAGTTAAACATGTCATGAAAATGCAGATCTGTCACGTTAGACATAAGTTTTTGTTATATTCATGTCTAAAGAAGTACAATAAAGGACTTCGGTCTTAGACAAGCGCGCTTGCACCCAGTAACAGACATCGGCCATGAAAGGAAGATCTCGAAACCAAAATATTCCTTTTGATTTCTCTATTAAATGATAAATGTATGGTAATGTGAAGCAAATAATTTGACGTATCAAACTTCTTGTGTCTCTCTTTTCATGGTGGCATTGCATTTTCTTTTAGAACACCGGGAAATGTCAAAGAATACCTCTCTCTGGTCGAATTGGACCATTGTCCTAAAAGATGTTTCTCAAATTCATCTTCTTTCTCTTCACCAAGATTGCTCATATCTAGTTGTCATCAATCTCAGCATAGAAGATCACCAATCATTCCGGTAAATCAGGTCCATTTTATTTTTCTTTAATTCATCAAGTTCAAAACCTATCCATTCAACCTCTGAATGCTTGGATTTTCACTCATGGCAGAGTGTTGCAGCAATAATATTTGGAGATGGATCAGAGTCAGGTCTATATCCTTTAACAAAAGGAATATCAGATGGAGCTGTTCCAATAGCAGCAAACTATGTCATGACACTCATCCCACATTGGTGGGATGAGAAAATGAGAGAGGAGAGGGGCCTATATAAGAAAGCCCTCTCCTCCTTATTCTATGTACCAAAAATCAAATATCCTCTTAAACAAATTAGAGGGTTAAATTTGTAATCCCTATTTTGTTATAGTGAAATTCTTCTCTCTCCGTGGTTTTTACCCTATTGGGGTTTTTCACGTAAAATTTTTGTGTTCTTTCCGTGCTTTCTTTCCAACATCTCTAACTGTTGGGCTCTAGGACCCCGCATATGTATTCTTACGATTCAGTTTTTCATATCATATTTTTTTGCCTTTCATTTTCATTTTAAGCTGCATTAATTAATACTGTAAAAGAGAAGAAGTTTGCTCATATGTTAACATCTTCAATTTTTCTAAGATTGGGGCTGTTGAATGAATTGCAGTTGCTACTTTCCTAATCTTAGACTGACGAATTCTTTTATTCTGTTCAAAGCAGTGTTGCAGCTCAGCTGAGACGAGTTGAAGCACACAGCAATGGTGAAGAAGTCGTTGACAGCTTTTTATTTGTTGAAGCTGGTACCACATTTTAATTCTTTGTAGTTTTAACAACTGTTAAAATGCTGTTCCGTTACTGGACAATGCTTAAGAAGTCTATCTTTTTTGTAGACAGGCAACAGATCCATCAAAACAAAAGTTAAGTTGGGCCAGGTCTCTGAAACCCACGGCGTTTGAAAGGATTCCGGTTCGCGTTTCCAGGTATTAATTTGTTTCTGAATCAACGTCCAATGTAATGTTTAGCACATTCCTCAAGTTCAGGACGAATTTTGGACTTCCATTTGGTGTTTTGCTGCTATGAATCACTATCTTTCTACCAATCTGTTACCGATAATTGGCTTTCAACTTGAGACGTGGAAATCATTTGGCATGTCCTAGTCATTTTATTGAGAATTTCCAACTTTCTTCAATATTTGAAGGCCTTTTTGTCCAAAAGATACGTTTACTCAAGTATTCGTCATTTAGAAGTTGCAGGTTTTCTGTTTCTTTGAGCCATTAAACTATGAAGAACAAAGCAATATTGGACACTTTCAGCATGCTTAGAATAGATGTCTCAAGTATGGTTGCTGAAGTCTCATGTCCAGTTTGCAAATGATCAGGTATGTTCTTTTCACTTGCATCAATATTCTGTATTGTCTATATCTCAAAGCCCATAGGAGTATCTCACACTTTTTCTTTTTACAGATTTAAATCGCCTTGAAGCAGGCAACCCTGGACAATAACTCTCAAATTGAAAATATATTTCAGGTCGTGCGAACATTGAAATCGCACTACATATTAATATTTCCCAACAAATATATTAACTTCATTGCAATAAATTATAGAGCCATTTAGGTGAGTTTATTAATTAGATTATAAACAACTAAAAATCACATGAAAAGGGACTTCAATATATATTATAATAATAATTTGATTATCGTTCCGTTTGTCATGAAATAAATTTACTTGAGAAGAAGAATTAGAGAAAATTCATGAATGGATTACTATTATTAAGCGAATATATACGTTACTTACAAAGTTTTAACATATCCGATGAAGGCATGAAACTTCAATGTTGTTAGATTCGGTCATTTACGCCTCTCTGTCTATGGTGATTAATCGTTTGCCATGTGTTTCTTGAGAATGATTATTGCTATTTTTATTTTAGTATTGCTATTCTGTTATATAACTTGCATTTCCTATTTACTGAATGGTTATTGCTTATTGACGATTAAGTCATGCATGTTTATTTGCCAGTTATAAAACAAGTTATATGAGGGATTTGAATCCAGATTCTTTAAGATTGAACCAAAGAGTTGATTCAAGAATTTAGGAGACTGACATATGACTCCTTGGATGTTGCGTTTACACTGTTGTTGAATTCCAATGGTTTAACTACCAAACGTTTGAAGAACTTGGCACGTAAGTCAATATTAGCTGTCCTCCGATTAGCGCGTTCGGTTTCTCATTTCTATCTTTTGTCTTCCCTGATGCATGCATATTGGATATTCACTTCACGATATCTGAACATTATTATTAAGTATATATACTAAGGACGAAGGGGATGGACGAATACGAAATTTATCTCCTTCATCCATTTAATCTAATGGTCATTACCTCCCCTCCGATTTATATGTCGTATATATTTAGCTTTTTTTCTGCTTTTCTTATTTCTTTTTTTTCTTAGTATCCTGCATATCTGACGGGGAGTTTTTCTCCAGCTTGGTGACGGCGGCACCCCCCTTCTATATGTTGTATATATTTAGCTTTTTTTTCTGTTTCTCTCTCTTTTCCTCTCTTAGCATCTTGCATACTTGACGGGGAGTTTTTCTGCAGGTCGGTAACGGCGGCTTTGTTTATGGCATGCCTCTGCCTACAGTAGGGTAACGGGGGCGATTTTGTTTCAGTGATAAGCTGCTATTTTTTTTATACGATTTTTCTTCCATCTCATTTCTATCTTCCTACTCATTTCTCTTATGTTTCATTTTCGTTTTACGTCTCATTTTTCTTTCGTCTCATTTCTTCCCTTTCATTTTTGACTTTCTTCTCATTTTTCTTCCATCCCATTTCTGTCTTCCGTCTCATTTTCTTTCTATTTCATCTCTGTCTTGCATCTCATTTTTTTTCGTCTCATTTCTATCTTCTGTTTCATTTTTCTTAAAATTATTTGCCTTTTTGTTTTTATTAATAACCGTAAAAAACTTATTTAATTTAATTAAATCGTTTATATGATTTTTTAATTTCTTATTCGCTCAGAATTCTTTCTGAGATATTAGTTCACTTATCTTCTTGTTTCTTGTTGATGTTAAAAGAAATGGATTCGCTTTTGTGTCTTCGATTCTTTCCTCTCATTTTGGGTTTTGATTTACAGCTTTATTTATTTCCTGTATTTATTGCTGATAAATATGTAATCAAATTCGAAAGCAAAACAAAGAGATAAAAGAATAGCTTACTATGATGAACAGTTGTTGGTTGTTCGGTGAAATAGCAGACACAAGTTTTAGTGTTTTTTGCTTCTGCAATAAAGGATGTAATGTATTTAGGTTAAAGAAGAAGAAAGTAAAAGAAGACGTTCTTCA